>CP136067.1:137651405-137925865 GCA_032622095.1 Siphonodentalium dalli | reverse complement strand
GCCCATGCTAATGGATTGAATTTTGAAATCCAAGATGACCGCTGGCAGCCATGTTTTTTTTGGCCGAATGACCCCAAAATGACTCGTTCCTATTTACATGTAATGATGTCAATGACAAACATCCATGGCAAATAGTATGCACAGAAATTCATATACAGCTGTTTACAGTGAATTCCCCCCCCACGCAAATCTCTGTTTTAGTGTTAAAAGGGGTGGGTGTCCAAAAATGGTCGGGAAAAAACTGCCGAAAACGGAAAAATATTTGGACGCTGGGGTGGGTGGACCCCAACAAGGGTCGAAAGGAAAAAATCAGCATACGTGCCTGAATTTTTTTTCCTGTGAGTTTTGACTCACATGGGTATCAGCTTAATTGAAAAATAGTATAGCATATATTCGTATAGCTGCCAAAATTACTATGTAAAATATAAATATCCTAGTTTATTTCCTCGATTCTGGTCGCGTTTGCGATCGCATCGGCCATTTTGATTCCCCACCGTGCTAGTAACCTGTGGGCACTACTTGTTCATTTGTAGTATACCATTTGTACCACACCTTTGTATACTTAGTGGGTCATACAGTTTTGATCCGCCCAGAATACGACAACAGGAAGTATGTGTCTAATCTGCATACCCTCACTCACAGCCTATGCCTCCGCTGCACCATCCTCATAAAATAACACAACCAGATCAACGGGTTATGTCACTCACTTGACAGGCGGGCCTTGCACCATCCAGAGAGAGAGGGAGCCCGGACCGATCATTTGTCAACTGGTTGGCATTGCACCCTCCACCGTGTCTTCCTGGCCGGAGTATAAGCCCAGAATATATAAGACTAATGCAACATGAGTATATAAAGCATTAACCAGGTCACTATATTATGTAGGACCTCATTCAAATAAAAATGTACACACAATTCGCGAAAAGAAAAACAAGGTAAGTCAACAAATCAATCGAACATTGTCTGTCCACTTTTGGAATCGGTGGGGCTTGCTTCTTGCTGTCGTGGCAATTACCGATTGTGTGGAAAGTAAATACAAAGATTGACACTTTATCGGTCGGAACGGTGAATAAATAGATGTGAAATTAAATTCCATTATCAGTTTTTATGTGGTAGCCTCGTGTTAAGTCACATGGACAACTCACATCAGGCTGCAAAACAGAGTTTAGTCCCCTCGCTACGCTATGACCGCTCCATGTGTATTTTCTTAATTAAATCTAACAGTTTTTATTGAAGTGTTGTGGTTTGATCTTGATCTGGCTTGATCTAGACAATTTTCAATTGAATGTGGACATTTCAGTTTCTCAGAATAATGCAGAATGAATTGTAACCTACAAAAGTCTCAAATAAATAAATGAGTGATTTCTTCACATTACGCGTATAGGTGCGCTGGCAGCGGTAAGTCATGCGTAGCTGGGGGCTGAACTCTACATGCAGCTTGCAGTTTGGCTTGCATAATTGAGTTTCGATGGCAAAATAATAAAAGTAAATATACTTGTGCTCAGTAGTATCTAGGCTAAATTAATAACTCTCAGAATCACTAACATGACATCTGAACGGCTGAAGTTCAACTTTATACTGGAAGTGTTCGGTTAATAAGCTCAACAAACAACTTAATTTCGCTTATTGGGTTTATAACTCGAACTCGTATTAACCCTTTCAGTGCCAGGGGCCGATCTCATCGGCCCTAATTTAAGGTCTGTAAAATCGGCCCTAAAAAAATAAAAAATATAAAAAAATAAAAAATTGTTTTTTTTTTGTTTTTAGATCTTTTTGTGTTGAATTTTTTTTGGGTAAGCTTAAGCATGCTATGGCGAATTTAAAAACAAACTGGATAAAACCTTAGGGGCATGTTATAACTCAAAACTATCACCAAGTATTGATAGTAATAATTTTATGCCCATGAAAAACGTAAGATTCCCTGGCACTAAACCTACAAAATAAGTCTGTTAAAGAATATAAGAAAAAATTATTAAAATTGTAAAAAATAATAACAAATGATGAAAAATTGTTAGGCCAATGCATTCTCTTATATATGCGAGGCGACCTATGGTCGACTCGCATATATAAGAGAATGCATTTGCACAGGGTATATGGGTTGATACAAAAATCGGACCTGGCACTGAAAGGGTTAATGAGTGGAACCTCACATATGTATATATATACCACTGAAGCAATGAACACTCATACTGACTCCGTGTCTCCATAACTCTGGTATATAAATAAATAAATCTGAATAAATGAGTATTATCTGTCTGTCCGCTCGCGATTTTTGTCCCAGACCGCTGGACCGATTTTTCCTTTTTTTTAATAAAAAGTATGCATACATTGTTGAGGGTTGTGAATTCAAAATGTCGTCCATTTTTGATAAGGTTCGCTTTTCTGTGGTACTTTTTGGGGATAAATTGCTACCTAATATTTAGATTTTTTGTTTGCATTCCATAAAATAGCGGTACTCATGAGCAATCATGTCAGTTTTACATAATGGGCATTTTCTTTTATTGTGACTTATCCCATTCCACCTCCCGGTCTCGATTGGGAGGTTATGGTTAGCAGTTAGCGGTTCTGAGCCTACATAATTCAATTCGATTGCAAGATTTCCAGATATTTATCAAAAGTGATATGCTTATATATGCGATGGATATTGCCTCTACTTGAGTTGTCTCTTTCGGACCTTGAAATCTTGAAATACCTGCCAGGACCACATTTAACATTTATTTGACCACATTTTTTTCAAAGGTCAGTAATTGTGATTGACTACAGTTAAAGCCACATGGCGGTTTCGCTCCAAAATACACATAATATTATTTGATTTTGAATTTTTCTCAGTATCGAAATATGTCGATATATATATCTGAGCTACCTTTCTAGGATCATTATATAACCCAAAAAGACGCATTGAAGTACTGAAAAATACAACTATGAATACGGTGTTTTGGTCCCAAACACAAACCAGTCATTTGCATGACATGGACAAAAAAGAGCGTTCCGTGGTAGTCTATTCCTGATATGGTAGCAATAAAGAGCGTTTGTCTGACTTCTGGCGAACAGTTGAAAACGGTTGGAAACTGGATTTGACTTTGCAACAGTTTTTCAGAGCATATGAAGTCGGTATATCAAAATTTAGTTTATTTATCGACCTATCGAATCCGTCGCTACAAATTACGTTGAAAAAAAATTGGAAGTTCGAATGAGCCATGTCCGTTTAAATATAATTTCTCTAATTTGACTTGTCCATTTAAAAAGACGTCCATCTGCTTAACTCAGAAGTCTTAGCGACAGCTCATATAGTACTTTTTCATAACATTCGTCAGTCATATTTTTTATTTTCGTCCAATATTGCAGTATTCTCAGTTTCATGTTTACTTATCGTTTCACTCAGATAAACATAAAGTAATTATACTCTAACTCAAATATCGTTATTATAATCTATTCGAACAACAATTAAATTCATATCTGTACAACATACATGCATAACTAAACATTAAATAACAATAAATACGTCTGAAAATTGAAAAATAAATAAAAATTTGATCATGGCAAATTCGTCGCAAATATAGATATAGAGATGATTTTTGTACAATGTGTGATTGTTGGGTATTTCGCGCTCAGCTTGCAGATATACTGTACACGACGCTCTGGTGAAAATTCATTTAATAAGCTAAGCTGAATCACCTGCTATACTTATAAATGAGTTTGTGTTAAACTAATCACAACCCGCGCTATCCGAATAATTTTTACGATAGCTGTATATATTTTAAATGACGTATAACGCACGCAGCTCCATCCTCTGCATGGGCACCTTCAATAAAAGAGCGCTTAATCTAATCATTGCAGCTCTTGGTCCTTGCGCACTCCTTGCGCTATATGTAGCATATATCTCAATCCCATGCACCATTTCGCTTACCAAACAATTTTTCACCGATCGGCGCGAATATATATGCGAGCCCAACGCGAATACCGTTGCAATCCTTTAACCTGCCACTACGCCTAATTTGAACATCGTAAAACTAACGCAAAATTCCAAATGAAATCCATTCTGGTCGTGACAACCAAATTGACCGGGGGTGCGGTCTAACCTATTTCTTACGAGAGGGCGGGCGGGCGGGCGGGCAACACTCCACTCTCGACTGCGTCGAAAATGAAAGTGTCAATGACACTGTAGCTCAACTTAGGTAGGGGAATAATTTAATGGTCGACAGTAAATGGAGGAATAGGAAAAGTGCTAATTGAAATGTCTAAGTAAGACTAGATGTTCATGTCAATATCGACATTCATAACAGGTTTCATAATGATCGGATCAGGGATGTGGTGATTATGGTGTGACAAAGGATTTATTGATGCAAAGAGTAAATTCTAAAATGGCCACCGGCAGCCATGTTTTTTTCCGAATTACCCCAAAATGACTTGTTCCCATCTACAGCCTTTACAAATCTCATAATGATCTGATCAAAGGTATGACCTGTAGCCTGTGCCAATGGATTTAGTCATGCAAAGAGTAAAATCCAAGATGGCTGCTGGCGGCCATGTTTTTCGGCTGAACGAACCCAAAATGACTCGTTTCCCATCTACATGTCATTGTTAACATACATGACAAATTTCTTGAAGTTCCAACCAAAGCTACGACCTGTAGCCCGCACCAAAGGATTTATTCATGCAAAGAGTAAAATCCAATATGGCTGCTGGCGGACATGTTTTTTAGCCAAACGACCCCAAAATGACTCGTTCCCATCTACATGTTAATATTAACATCCATGATAAATATCATGATGATCAGACAAACAGTACGACCTGTAGCCCGTGCTAATGGATTGAATTTTGAAATCCAAGATGGCTGCCAGCGGCCATGTTTTTTGGCCGTATGACCCCAAAATGACTCGTTCCCATATACATGTCAATGTCAACATTCATGACAAATTTCATAAAGATCAGACCAAAGGTACGACCTGTAGCCCGCGCCAAAGGATTTAGTCATTGAAAGAGTAAAATCCAAGATGGCTTCTGGCGGCCATGTTTTTTGGCCGAACGACCCCAATATCACTCGTTTCCCATCTACATGTCATTGTTAACAACCATGACAAATTTCGTGAAGTTCTGATCAAAACTACGACCTGTAGCCTGCGCCAAAGGATTTAGTCATGTAAAGAGTAAAATCCAAGATGGCTGCTGGCGGCCATGTTTTTTGGCTGAACGACCCCAAAATCACTCGTTCCCATCTACATGTCAATATTAACATCCGTGACAAATTTCATGAAGTTCTGATCAAAACTACGACCTGTAGCCTGCGCCAAAGGATTTAGTCATGTAAAGAGTAAAATCCAAGATGGCTACCAGCGGCCATGTTTTTTGGCCGAACGGCCCCAAAATGACTCGTTCCCATCTACATGTCAATATTAACATCCATTACAAATTTCATAATGATCAGACGAACAGTACGACCTGTATCCCGCGCCAATGGATTGAATTTTGAAATCCAAAATGGCCACCAGCGGCCATGTTTTTTGGCCGAATGACCCCAAAATGACTCGTTCCCATCTACATGTCAATGTCAACATTCATGACAAATTTCATAAAGATCAGACTAAAGGTACGACCTGTAGCCCGCGCCAAAGGATTTAGTCATGCAAAGAGTAAAATCCAAGATGGCTGCTGACGGCCATGTTTTTTGGCCTTTGGCCGAACGACCCCAAAATGACTCGTTCCCATCTACATGTCAATATTAACATCCATGACAAATTTCATGATGATCAAACGAACAGTACGACCTGTAGCCCGCGCCAATGGATTGAATTTTGAAATCCAAGATGGCCACCAGCGGCCATGATTTTTGGCCGAATGACCCCAAAATGACTCGTTCCCATCTACATGTCAATGTTAACATTCATGCAAAATTTCATAAAGATCAGACCAAATGTACGACCTGTAGCCCGCGCCAAAGGAAATTGTTGACGGACACACGCACACACGGACACACGGACAAACGCACACACGGACGACGGACGCCAAGCCATGGCAATAGCTCAAACTTACAAAAGTAAGTTGAGCTAACTAGAATGAATAGGCTATCGCGCGCATACGCCTGACAAAGCAATTCACTTCGCACGCTTATCCCGCAAGCTCAATGTGATCATAATCTCAATCAAACTCACGTCTGCTCTGCCCCAATTACGGACTCTGTTTTAACCCTCTCCAAAATTGTCAGCCGCTTTAACCCTATTCGATATTATCGAACGAGTATATTTATTGTGATTTCCAATGGATATCTTCCAGATTCTCCATAGAGCATACAATTGTGGGCTGATGTTTTCAAATTCATGACATGCTTTAGAATTTGCGGTCGACATTTTCGAGTACCTGGTTGTCACCATAACACCACCCCTAGCAGCCATATAGTAAAATTGGTAGAACCTGCGAATCAAATAAATAAAGTAGGTTAGCTAATGAAGGACAATCTGTTCTTGGTCGTTTTATAGCGGCATACATTGTATATGTAGCTTGGTCGTTTTATAGCGGCATACATTGTATGGGTAGCTTGGTCGTTTTATAGCGGCATACATTGTATATGTAGCTTGGTCGTTTTATAGCGGCATACATTGTATATGTAGCTTGGTCGTTTTATAGCGGCATACATTGTATATGTAGCTTGGTCGTTTTATAGCGGCATACATTGTATATGTAGCTTGGTCGTTTTATAGCGGCATACATTGTATATGTAGCTTGGCCGTTTTATAGCGGCATACATTGTATATGTAGCTTGGCCGTTTTATAGCGGCATACATTGTATATGTAGCTTGGTCGTTTTATAGCGGCATACATTGTATATGTAGCTTGGTCGTTTTATAGCGGCATACATTGTATATGTAGCTTGGTCGTTTTATAGCGGCATACATTGTATATGTAGCTTGTTGTGGCAATGGTTTGTTTTGTATGAATAATGCACAAGTAGTTGAACCTTTTAACTACTTCAAGCTTGATGCTGTCAAAGTTTAATTCTGTTATTTTTAGATTAACTACGTTTCGAAATTAACACAAAATTAGTTATACTCTTTATTCGGTCAGTTTCCATGTCTTACAGTACATGCTGAATGCGACAAGTTCTCTCTGTAATTTTGTTGGGGTCTCAGCCATGAGTACTGTATCATTTGCACATAGTACAAGAAGTATTTTTATGTACATGTAAGTGTTCTATTTCGATTCTATTTCAATCTGGTTTGATATTTTTGAGAGGCAAGAGACGCCCTACTTTATCGTGAAGTGTTCCACGTCATTCAAATATAAGGAAAATAGTACGGGGATAGGTATCGCCCTGTCTAACTCCTGACAGACACGTGAAGTGGCAGAATATTTAGTCCCTATATAATACGACAGAAAACTTACCATTAATATCAAGTGAGTAATTTCTGCCAGAGCCCGGGTCTCCACACCCAATCAAACACTTTCTCAAAGTCAATAAAGGCACAGTACAGGATAACATTTCTGGTCAGCTCTGTTTGTAGCATGCGCATAATGAAAATCGTATCAACAGTTGAGTATCCCTTTTGGAAACCAGCTTGGTTTTCTTGGAATGTCATAGTTTTCTATAAATTCGTGTACTATATTTGATAGTATTTTTGTGAATAGTTTTCCAAAGCAACTCAGGATTGTGAAAGGTCTATAGGTTTTTGGGGGTGGGGTCGCCTTTATTTTTAGAGTTATGGACTATGTCTCCTCTGCTCCATGTTTCCGGTATGCATCCGTAATCCAAAACGTATAGTAGTATAGTAGTTAAAGGGGTACTGTACGCCATTTCAAATAATTCCCGGTAATATCAAAGATATAATAGCGATAATATACAGAAAAATTAGTAATTTGAATCAAAGTTAATAATTTAATTGATATAAATTTAATTTATGTATTTCAATAGCGTGGGGGCATGTGTAGAACAAATCATATAATCAACTGTAGACGCATCACGGCAGCTAATTTTTCAAATGCCAGAATAACGTCCGGCTCGTCCTTTTGCGATAACAAAACTCATTACATTTACAAAATTATAGAAGTTTCTGTCCCTGGATGCGATTTCCGCGTATGCTTAATTGCGAGTTGGTGTGTGTATATAAATAGCGGATTTCACTTCTCCTCTTGTGACTTCAATGTCCCATATTTTACTCTATTTATGTTTCAATATTGTACTGGTTGTACAACATAACTTTGTGAATCTTTGTTTATTATTACGCCGTTTTCTTGAATTAATTTCCTTGATTTGCATATTAAAACAATTATCTGCTGCAGTTAACAAAACTTGCGCTATCATGTTCGCAACTCGATTAGTATATGAGGGCGTTGCCTTCTCACTTTCCATCTGGGGTCAATACTATGAAACTTTATATTTGTAAGAATCTACAATTGTTTGTAAGAAATAACAATTTATCATTCCGCCAATACTATGAACCTACGATTACAAACATAAATCACAAATAGTACGTGTTCTTTGTATTTACAAATATCTCCAATCACAAAGAATGTTCGAGTACTATGAAACATAATTTTTCAGTTTTCGCACCCTTAACCCGGATAATATATCCATCTATGATACGCAGGGACGTGGCGACAAGGGGACGATTCACCCCCTCGTGAAAATATTTTGTCAGCTGGAAATCTCAAGTACAACCCACATGCAGGGACGTCGCGACAAGGGGGTTGGGTTATGTTTCTTCCCCCCAAACATTTTATCAACACGTTCAACAGCTGGAAATTTAATACCTGAAACAACATGAATTGGAAATTTCACAACAACAATAGGTTGAACTTGTTCTGTTATTTTGTTTTTCCAACAATTTATTAGGGGGTATGTGTTTTTGTTTTAGACCAACATTTGCATATTTACTTCCTTTGGTCAAAAGTTTGGATTGAAATGGCCTATATTTAGAAATTGTCTAACCTTAGGGGGTCAGCTTGGATGTGAGGTAGCAGTATGTGTTCCTTGTAACTACTGAAATTACCCAAGTTATTGAAAGTTACAACGTTAAGGAACTTGTCTAGAATGTCTATATAAGGTGTCAAACATAAATTGTCGATTTTCACATCCTTAAACCGGAGCATATAATCATCTGATTCGCAGGGATGTAGCCCCCTTATGAAAATGTGTTATCAATGGAAATCTCATAAACAGGGACATGGCGATAGTGGTCTTGGGAACACGATGCCTGACACATTCTTCCAGAAATACTGCCTTTTGGTAATTGGTTAGAGATATTTCGTTGTTGTTGTCTTGATCAAGTATAGTTCATAAATGACAATAAATAAAAATGACGCGTGTTCGCAATGTGAGTATGATTTTTTGATCAAGAAAGCATTGCGAGGTAATTGATACTCATGGTCATGGGCGGATTATCATTTGAGTTTCAATAGTCGACGCGAATGCATTTGGTCACGGTAAAGGACACGAATACGAAGATGCAAGCACAGTTTTCACAAATGACTAGAGCATAAATACAGTGACGTGGCAAGATGTTCTCTTCGATGCGCCAACGTCAATATCCAACTGTATCCCCATCCCTCAATTAGAAACTTCTGTTTCTGTGAAATGTAATTGTTTACCCCGGTTGGCTTCTGATTTTCAAGCTGTAACAGTAAGTTGTCCACCCCCTTGTGGTGGACATATTCATTAAATATGACTAACTTAGTGTTAGTCACAAACATTTTGAGTAACTTTGGTCAAGTATTGGAATTATTTGCACATAATTCAGCAACTTAATTTTCGCCTTCCAATTGACTAAGAAAAGTTATGACTAAATCCTGGCAATTTTGACTAATTAGTCGTTTGGATCCCCATTTCTTAGTCGTTATGACTAACATCACCCTAGTTATTTTGATTAATGTTATGCCTCAGTCATGTTGGCTGAACTAAATCAGTCATCCTGAGGAAAAACGTTTGACTAACATATGTTAGTCATATTGACTAACTTTTGTTATCAGCGTAGGAAAATTAAAATACTTTCCTCTTGATATACGATTCCATCGCTATGTGGAATTTATAGGCATTTTGTTTATTCAAAGGGTGCATACGGAAATTATAGGATGGACACCCCATCGCCAAACTGAGCCCATATAGCCACGTCCCTATCTAGATATATTATAAGATATCGGAGCAGTTTGAAATTATAAAATGACCACCACTCCTATTGCTTTGGTTTGGTTTATTAGGGTTTATCGTCGTTCTAGCCGCTAGGCCACACACGACGTTGTCAATTTTACGGGTGGAGGAAAGACCACACATAGGCTTGATTTCGCCGAGAAATCGTCCCACTGCGTGTAGAAACCACCGACCCCCCGGAAAGCAACTGACAAACTTGCCCAGATACACGATTCCGGTCACCCTCCATATGACGGGGTTCGAATCAGCTTCGTCAACACTGGACGGCCTGTGACGGTGTAATGCACCTGGACCGACTGGACCACCGGGGGCCCCCACCACTCCTATAACCGATACCATTAGCACGTCCCTGCTTCGATACACCCCCCCCCCCGATACAATGAAGCCACGTTACTGCCTCGATGTGTTATAATAAGAGTAACGGATCAGTTTGAAATCATAGGATGGTCACAATATATATAATGCTATACCATCAAAATAATATTTTATTTTCACAAACTGAATGGTTGTAAAATTGTAATTTGTAAAAACAATGATACCAAATTGGTTGTAGTACTCGTTATTACACTGACTTGTACTTACATACACACACTACACACGAACAGTTTATTTGTTAACTTTGCGCAGACAAGTGGTCATCAACTTAGCAATCCGTGAACCGATTGGATAGCTCTGATAAGTGATCACCTCTCAACTTATGATTGGTTATTTCTTTGGTAACTTTGGCTTGGCGTGATTCAATATATAGTGAATCCCTCACAGGCAAAGGTTTGTCCGTAAGCAATCTACAATAATCATCAGTAGATCTTTGTGAAATATGCGAGATTTTGTTAGCTCATCGTTTCATAGTACCGGCGTTATCACTATTCACAATATGATAGCACGCATTGTAACTTCCCCATATAAATCGTTGTCAGTTATTTTAGCTCTATATGCATGTCCGTCTAATTTGAACTGGTATTCAGATAACATTGATAACGGGTGCATGGGAGCAGAGTGGTGAGTTAGTTTTTTCTAAGTTTTACAGCTGCCTTTTAGGGGTTTCACCTCTCGCCCAGTTTAAGGTATTACAATAATACGGCTAAATTTTCCCTGTACTATGAAACCACCGTGATAGTTAACACAAATTTGTAATTACAAATTAATAAATACAATTTGTATTTACAGGTATAAAATTGTTCATAGTATTGACCCCTGGTCGTAAATGAATTGACATTATTAATTCCAATGCATGGAATCGATATTCCATGTGAACTCATTTTCATTTCCATCTTCCCAATTTCCGATTGGGTTTAGTCGGTTTTACTGTTTTGTGTTTCTAAAGTGGTTCCAGGTTCAACAGAGGTGAGGGTAATTTCCGTCATAACGGAGCAATGTTCATCAGAAAATAAATTACATAACATTCCGACAGAGAAGTATATCAATAGCGTGGGGGCATGTGTAGAACAAATCATATAATCAACAGGAGACGCATCACGGCAGCTAATTTTTCAAATGCCAGAATAACTTCCGGCTCGTCCTTTTGCGATAACAAAACTCATTACATTTACAAAATTATGGAATATTCTGTCCCTTGGTGCGATTTCCGCGTAGGCTTAATTGCGAGTTGGTGTGTGTATATAAATAGCGGATTTCACTTCTCCTCTTGTGACTTCAATGTCCCATATTTTACTCTATTTATGTTTCAATATTGTACTGGTTGTACAACATAACTTTGTGAATCTTTGTTTATTATTACGCCGTTTTCTTGAATTAATTTCCTTGATTTGCATATTAAAACAATTATCTGCTGCAGTTAACAAAACTTGCGCTATCATGTTCGCAACTCGATTAGTATACGAGGTGTTATTTATGTGATAACCTCCAAGACGAAATAAATTGACATTATTAATTCCAATGCATTGGATCGATAGTCCATCTGAACTCATCTCGTCCTTTTGCGATAACAAAACTCATTATACAGTTACAAAATTATAGAAGTTTCTGTCCCTGAATGGGATTTCCGAGTAGGCGTGCGTATATAAATAGCGGATATATCACTTCTCCTCTTGGGGCATCAATTTCCCCCATTTTACTCAATTTATGTTTCAATATTCCTGCTTAGCAGACGGCATGGTCCACGCCCGACATTATTCCATACACCAACCAGGGTATATAGTTCTGCTTTAGACGCACGGCGTGGCGACAGAGATAGGGACTGTGTGTGTCTTTATTTCTGATAGTTTAAAGGCACGGACAGCGTTCGTTGCAGACATATTCATATTTCTTCAAATCGCCATCAACATAAGGAATATTAAAATATATATAGTTTTGTTCATATGCCAAACATAATCAGCGCGTAAATAGTATATTGTCAAGACGTACGATGGTGTACGTAAACAAGAGCCTGCTCGTGTTACAAAAGTTTTGCTTCTGTTTACATAACACAGCGCAATTATATTGGTCAATCACACACAAATTATATGAACGCTCTTTATTATTTCCATATCAGGAAAACAGTAACAGATATGTTAAATATTCTTTATGTTTACCATATCCGGATCTAAACAAAAGCCAGGTTCTGTAACGTTTTTTGCTTTTGTTTACATAACAAAGGAAAAACATTTGACAATAACATACTGTTTATGCCATATTTCTGATAGGTATAAGTCTATAAGAACAAGGTCTGTCTTTATTTTACTATTCTTTCTGTTTATGATGGTTTTTGACGGAGGTGAATATTTTAACAGCATACCCACCGCCAACGCCGCCCGTATTTTTAATAGTCCAACTAATATTTGTTGTTTTGAGACTAAAAGTCGGATATACTCCTACTGTTGGTCAATTTTTAAAACTAAAATGGACATCATGCTAGAAAACGTTCAACCTGTTGATGGGTGTTAGGTTGGATTTTAGTTCCAGGATAGCCCAACAGATGGACCACTCTCTGTCGGGCCCCGATGGCTCAGACGGTACGTACATAGCCCATAGAGCCACCGTATACGACAGTCGGCATTGGCAGAGCTGGTTCTATTTCTGAATTCGTAATCCGCGCAAAGGTACATCCGATACGGACCTACATTATACTGTAGTAAAGGAAACTTGTTAATAAATATTAGCCTTCATGTAGTTCAGGCTAATATTGCATGCCAACGCTAAAAGTCTTCTTCAAATATTTCACGGGGAAGGGCGATCTTGCCAAACTATAGATCACGCAGCCCGGATAATGAATATTGTGAATTTCAAAATTTCAAAACAATCTCCGTTATTTCGCTATTATTGTTACTTGTTTGGTTGTAGTGAAGCAATTTTGGCATGGCCTTGGCGTGCACTATCAGCCTGTACTTAACATGTTGCCTTGTAGTGGGGTAATGTTAGCCAGTACCGAACGCTAATATCTGTTAACACAATTTTGTTTACTATATATAGACTATAATGCTGTTCCGTGTCGGTTGCTTGATTCGTTCATCGTGGCAACTTTGTCATTTGTTAAAGTGAGAAGATGTGAAACACTCCGTGTGTGATAAAATAGAAATGGAGAATAATCTTGCGCAAAGTAGTTATTTTTATGAATATTAATCCAAATTTACAACACACACAGTCTTATATATTAATTCAATGCAATGAGTATCTATGGCGAAATCATTTGCGTTAGTTTATCGGCGATTGTTGCGTCCCGAATCGAGATGTAAATATTTACAATTGAGCGTAGTTCAGACGGTGTTTTATATGGAGTTGTATGGTCGATTTCTTTGATATTTTGGGCGATGTTAGTAGAATGCTACATTCTCCCAGTTGGTATAGCGCCTGAATACTAATTTATCACTTTCACGCACCCGAACAATTAAGTCCATAATATGTCTTTAACTGGGAGTCTGGGACGGTGGTTTTTGGATGCAGTGAGTTGATTTCCTGATAAGTAATTTTAACTCTATATATATACGCGGTATATATCCCACCAATGATTTGTGATAAGTATGGCCTAGTGTTTGACGTGTAAAGAGGAGCGGTCTTTCCTATGGCATGTAAACTCGTATAAACGTATTTAACGTGCGTATTGATCTACTTTGATCCCTGGAACCGGATTACGATGTGACAAAAGCCCAACATAATTTTAGGTTTCAAACAGCCAATGGCTTTCAAGCAGTGATCTCCAGGCATCTAATCAAAGGTTTCAACCGAAAGTGTCAATAACCTTAGCCGATCATACCCTATATACTATTAAAATTATATTGCTGTTCTGGTGGTTTAATCAATACAAATACTTCAACAGCATTGAAATCCGTCGGAGTAAAAAGGTTATACGAAGCTACGGAATATGTCGGCTCACATTTGTCTCGCGTGAGGTTCTCGCATAATAAGACATCTGATCATTTAGTGGAGCACATTTTATTCTTGATATTGCATTGAAATTCCTTTGAAGTGACGTGAAACACTCCGGTTGGGTGATAAAATAGAAATGGAGAATAATCTTGCGCAAAGTAGTTATTTTTATGAATATTAATCCAAATTTACAACACACACCGTCATATATATTAATTCAATGCAATGAGTATCTATGGCGAAATCATTTGCGTTAGTTTATCGGCGATTGTTGCGTCCCGAATCGAGATGTAAATATTTACAATTGAGCGTAGTTCAGACGGTGTTTTCTATGGAGTTGTATATGGTAGATTTCTTTGAGATTTTGGGCGGTGTTAGCAGAATGCTACATTCTCCAAGTTGGCATAGCACCTGAATACTAATTTATCACGTTCACGTACCTGAACAAATTAAGTCCATAATATGTCTTTAACTGGGAGTCTGGGACGGTGGTTTTTGGATGCAGTGAGTTGATTTCCTGATAAGTAATTTTAACTCTATATATACGCGGTATATATCCCACCAATGATTTGTGATAAGTATGGCCTAGTGTCTGACATGTAAAGAGGAGCGGTCTTTTCTATGGCATCTAAACTCGTATAAAAGTATATAACGTTCGTAGCGATCTACTTTTATCCCTGGAACCGGATTACGATGTGACAAAAGCCAACATAATTTTAGGTTTCAACCAGCCAAGGGCTTTAAAGCAGTGATCTCCAGGCATCTAATCAAAGGTTTCAAACGTAAGTGTCAATAACTTTTGTCGATCATACTCCATATACCATTAAATTATATTGCTGTGCTGGTGGCATGATCAATACAAATACTTCAACAGCATTGAAATACGTCGGAGTAAAAAGGTAATATGAAGCTACGGAATCTGTCGGCTCACATTTGTCTCGCGTGAGGTTCTCGCATAATAAGACATCTGATCATTTAGTGGAGCACATTTTGTTCTTGATATTGCATTGAAATTCGTTTAAGTAGTATTATCTTGCATGTTGGTTAGTTATGATTTTAGCACAACGCGATTTTCATATATAGCGATATTATTCGTCGTTGGTTACACGGTTAGATTATTGGAAGCGACACCTTATATCTTGGTGATTAAACAATTTATCTCTATATAAGACCGTACTTTGATCCCTGGAACCGGATTGCGATGTGACAAAAGCCAACATAATTCCAGGCTTCAAACAGCCAAAGGCCATGGATCAATAGGTTCAGTAAATGTTTTGCACGTATACTTTGTGTTACAATGTAATGTTTATGATTTAAATTTGTTAATGTTAGCTTAGCATCAATATATAGCACATATGGTATATTTACAGTACTTATCGGTCAAAATATTGTCCTCGGGACAGGATTTCGATATGACAAAAGTCAACACAATTCCGCTTATCCTTTCGACACATGTTGTAAATTCGTACATAACATAGCATCATTTATTAAACCTAATGTTTATCCATGCACTTACATTTCGCGCTTTCTTTATTTCTACAATCTTTCCACTTTCCCGAGGAGATAGCTCAACAAATGCGGATACATGTATCTGCTTGCTGCTAGATCTTACTCCCCTTGTTCTATTCTATTTATGTTCTCATCATCAAAATGTTGTTCATCATAATTGTAATATTAATTGGGACGAATAAATATTTTTTAACGCTTTCATGACTGGAGCTTCCTGAATTTTCGATAAATTTGACCTTGTAAGCCAGTGCATTCTCTTATATATGCGAGCCCCCCGATGGGGACTCACATATATCATAATAACATCATATCCACTATCTTTATAAAATGTATTAATAGTTTTAAATTTCTATATCGTTTAACAAGAGCAGAGACGTGGTGACAGGGCGGTTTGGGGTGTCTCACACCCCCCAACTTTGGTCAAACATTTTCAACAGTTGGAAATTTCATACCTGCCAAAACATTAGTTGGAAATTTCACACAAACAATAGATTGAAAATGTTCTTGTAGTTTGATTTTCAAACAATTTGTCGGGGCGGGGATTAATTGTTTTTGGACCAATATTTTCATATTTTTTGTCAAAATGGTCATCAGTTGGAAATTGTCCAACCTTAGGGGGGTGACAGGTTGGAAATTTCCAACACTTGGAAAGCTTGTGTCCTGGTCCCTCCCCCGTGGCCAGTCAATTACTGCTAGTTAATTTAAGAAAACAATATTGTCATACATTTGGTCAACATTGTCATTGGAATTGTCATCAGTTGGAAATTGTCCAACCTAAGTGGGGGTGTCAGGTTTGAAATTTCCAACTCTAGGAAGGCTTGAGGCTAGTCTAGATGCTAGGATTTTGCGATTTTCTTGTTCAGATTTCAAAAAATTTCGTGTCATTGTCCCTCCCCTGGCCAATACAAAACTGCTAACAAGTTTAACAAATCAATATTTTACTACATTTGGTCAAACTTGTGGAGAATTTTCCAACCTGGGGGGGGGGCTATGAAGTTTTAAATTTCCAACACTAGGAAAGCTTCAGTTGAGGCCAGTCTAGATGCTAGGATTTGCGATTTTCTTGTACAGTTTTCAAAATTTTCTCACACCGGCACCGGTCCGAACAACTATGGTCGGCCCGGTGTGCATTTGTCTTTTGCCCGTAGCCGTGTGCATATGTTTGGAGTTAGACTACTAGATGTTAGGATTTATGCAATTTTCAGGTTAAAATATATGAATGTTGTCATACCGGGAATATAGAACAATGGTTTACGAATATATAGGATATTCGGCCTGATTACTCAGGTGCAAGGGGTGCAAACTTGTTTTTGATGTGATTCTGATTCAAAGGGGGGGGGGGGGGTGCAATTGGATTTTTTCAAGGTGGACACCCCCCAACGGAGACCCTCTAGCAACGTCCCTGAACAAGAGCCGGTCCTATCTCGGTCTGGTGTCGGGATACCGGCACCGATACTCCCGACACCAACATAGGACCGATACCGCTGATTGTTGGGTATAAGAGAATGCACTGTCACAGCACAGCACAGCACAGCATGACTCCCGTCATTAAAGGGTTAAATCAACACAATTACATGGAGACATCAAGCAGCCGCAGCACATATGTGACCCGCCATATCAAATCCAGTCGTTAGTCGGGATTGTTTTACCCTGTGCCAATGCATTCTCTTATATATGCGAGTCGACCATAGGTCGCCTCGCATATATAAGAGAATGCATTGGAATAACAATTTTTTATCATTTTTTTTAAATAAATGTTTTTTACAATTTTTAGGACATAAAATAAAAAACATCCATTACCCTGCAGGGAGCCCCACACATATATAGAAGCATATAGAAGAGTGTCGTCTGCTCATGTTTGTCTGGGGCTCTGTATGGGTGAAATTATAAAAAATTTAAAGAATACAAGAAACAATTATTAAAATTGTAAAAAATTGTTAGGCCAATGCATTCTCTTATATATGCGATGCGACCTATGGTCGACTCGCATATATAAGAGAATGCATTGGCACAGGGTAAACAAAATCCCGACTAACGACTGGATTTGATATGGTGGGTCACATTTGTCTCGGTGAGTATCTCGCATAATAAGACACTGATCATTTAGTGGATCGTATCACGTAGAACACGATGGAGAGTACGGGTCTGCAATCATGGAAACCCCAAAAGGAACATTGTGTTCTTGATATTGAATTGAAGTTCGTTCAAGTGCTACACTCAATTATATTGTGTGTTGGATAATTGTGATTTTCTCTCGTCGTGTTCCATATATAGTAGTGTTCCTCATTAGATACAGTGTTAGATAGCTGGAAGCAAAACCTTATATTGTGCTGATTGGATTGCAAGCCTCGAAGTGTTCTTAAATTATTTTCTACACGTCACCTTAAGGGGGGCGGCGGTGGGTAAAACATTGTTTTGGACATGTTTGAGGGGGTGGGTGGACAAGAAGACCCAAAAGCATTTTATTCCAAAGCTAAAAAAAAAATCCTACTTATTTTTCGTATAGGAATAATGCTAATGTTAATATTAAAAACTGCCTTTAGATAGTCAGCACACAGGCCTCTGGGGAAAATTACTAAAATACCAATATAGACTATACCAGTAAAGGTTCCAGTGACCGATTTCGGACCAAACCACACCCACTATCAAAACCCTAATAAATTCTAGAAATCGATCATTGCAGCCAAAATATCCTCAGGTGTGTATTATTATATTGGCATTAACCGTTTCAGTGCCAGGGGCCGATCTCATCGGCCCTAATTTACGGACTGTAAAATCGGCCCTAAATTTTATTTTTTTTATTTTTTTTTGGGTTGAATTTTAATTGGGTATGCTTAAGCATGCTATATAGCGAATTTAAAAACAAACTGGATAAAACCTTAGGGGCATGTTATAACTCAAAACTATCATCAAGTATTCATAGTAATAATTTCTATGCCCATGAAAAACGTAAGTTTCCCTGGCACTAAACCTACAAAATAACTTAAATAAGTCTGTTAAAGATTATAAGAAAAAATTATTAAAATTGTAAAATATTGTAAAAAATAATAACAAATGATGAAAAATTGTTAGGCCAATGCATTCTCTTATATATGCGCGAACTATGGTCGACTCGCATATATAAGAGTATGCATTGGCACAGGGTATATGGGTTGATACAAAAATCGGACTTGCCACTGAAAGGGTTAAAATTCGCTTTCATTTGACATATAACTCGGTGAAATTGAACGAATCGAAGTCGAGATATAATATCTCATATTTCCGACTAAATCCTGAAAAGTTACCCATAATTCTGCTGTGGTTAAGGAGTCGATTATTTAGGGCATTACTATAGACAACGGTACTTCAATGGTGTAAGTTCTTGTCTCGTCGGAGCGCGTGCTTTCGAGAGGAATCAATCCACACAACCACACCCCTCGACATTCACACAATTAGCACCCGTATGAAGCAGTACTAATCACCATACGGTTTACACGAACGTTTCCAAAGTTTATCAGGCAATAACTGCAGCACCCGCTGCATAAAATTATGTGAACCACCTACGTCACTTCAAGTCGACCATTTCCACCCGCTCGCTGATGTGTGCTGTTATTGGGAGACTGTGTTGTAATTTGAACAATATTTTACTGTGTTGGTTTGTTTGAAATGTTGTTCATGTTATTAAAGATACGGGCGGCGTTGGCGATGGGTATGCTGTTAAAATATTCACCTCCGTCAAAACCCGCCATAAACAGAAAGAATAGTAAAATATAGACAGACTTTATTCTTACACCAATCAGAAATATGGCATACACAGTATGTTATTGTCAATTGTGTTTGCTTTGTTATGTAAACAAAAGCAAAACACGTTATGTTTCCTGGCTTTTGTTTAGATCCGGATATGGGTAAACATAAAGAGCGTTATTTGTTACTGTTTTCCTTATATGGAAATAATAAAGAGCGTTTATATCATTTGTGTGTGATTAATAAATAGAATTGCGCTGTGTTATGTAAACAGAAGCACAACTTCTGTGACACGAGCAGGCTCTTGTTTATGTACACCATTGTACATCTTGACGACAATACACTATTTACGCGCTGATTATGTTTGGCATATGAACAAAACTATATATTTTTTAATATTACTTCTGTTGGTGGCGATTTGAACAAACATAAATATTTCTGCAACGAACGGCGCCCGTGCCTTTAATGTTTTATTAAAATTTACCTGTATTTGAGTATAAAGAATGACTGGAAGATCGATTGTGGTCATTAATGGTTTTGACCTTCGGGGTTCACACGAACATTGTTTAATTACTCTGTCGATCAAAATCCAATGTACCCAATCGATATTCCAGTCATTTATTATATATATGTAAATATGGAACCCATTAAAAGAGAGAATTCATGAGTAAAATATGGTTAAAGATGCCCCATCCGATTTTGACACCATAAAACTACCATGTTCTGTACCAGAAAATAATTTGAGAACACCGATGAGCCATGGTCAGATATCATTTAGCACATTTTGAATTATCGTCAGGCTAGCAAAAATTGCAATGATCGTTTCTGATAAAAAGCGTTCAGACTTTTGTTTCACAAAAGCAGTAGATAATAAAGAGCGTTCTCAATTATTATTTCAACTCTTGTTCAACGTATTACCAATGCTATATTATTTCCTTACCCCTAGTTTCACTATACACAATTGTGCCTATATTTCCCGGTCGTTCATTTAATTAAACCCCTGTCACACTCCGCTGCGATCAGGCCGGCGCTTGCATTGCGCTGAAAATGTACCAAAATATGAGTATCACACAGGAGGATCAGGGGGGGGGTCGGAAAAAAGTGACATGACATTAGGCTGAAAAAACTTTTTTTTTCGGCTCTTGGGTACCCACCACCCCCCTATTTGAAGGAAAAAATATTTTTTCCAATTTCATGCGGGGTACCCACCCCCTTTTTACCTCCAAATCTGTAATATCACACCATTTAAGCTTGATGGTCAGTATTACAGTTACCCTATTTCCATATCTGGTTCTTCTAAGTCATTCCAACTTTTGTAACAACACGAAACAGGTTCTAAAAAAATACCTGGAAAAACCCAAAATAACACACAGAATACATGTGCTGATCAGTAAATTATTGATTGATTCTTCCCCAAATATTGTCTAAGGTAGCTCATAATGCTCATTATACATGTAAACAAATATAAAAGCATTAGCGTACCTTCTTTTCATCACAGAAAGTGTAACTTTAGATGTGTCCCATAGTATCACATGAATTTATGTCAATTATGATTTTTGAAAAAATTATTTGGGCAACACCACCTGGCAATAAACTCTCCAACAATACAGGTATTCAGCTGAAATCCACTATGTATCACAAAACTAATTTTCATTTCCATGAGCTGAGTTCTTGGGCTAGGTACTGTGCTAAGGCCAGACCCAGGTCAAGCATTCATACAAATACATGTAATGCGTGTAAATAGAAACTTGAAAATAAGACGGTCATATGCAGTCTGCAGAATAAGCTCCAAGGAGGGTGAGTTTTGTGATGCTACCCAGCAGAGTGGGCTATAGCATTACCAAATTCACCATATGTGACCCTCATATGTAGCTAGTTCTCCATGGTTGGTCGAGACCAAAATAGAATGAGGTCGTTAGAGGTTGAATTTGTTGATGCTATGCCGGGTAGTATCGCCAAATTCGCCCTCTGCAGACTTCGATCATTTTGCTGATGACCAGCACATTATTTTTAGACTTGCATATTATATTAAGTTATATTATATTTTCTTTCCCTTCTTTTCACTCATCTGTTCTGATTTTGTTTATTCCACTTAGCAGCCTTCTCCATATCTACACATTCAAGGTCTAGGTATGCTCGCCCAATCTTTTATCTGGGTCCCACCATCTCAAGATTATTAGTTTAAACATATTTTATTAGCAAAAATAGCTAATTGGATTGGGGCACAAGTTATTGCTAACTTAATGACTCAAGATTATTATCTCAGTGATATGCGTTGTTGCAGTCTACAGTCCCATGCCAAGTTCCGATACAATTTTGACTGAGTCATCTGGTCTGATCAGGTATAATGAGTAAATATTAATGAGATAAATGAATATCTTTTTTCATTTTATTTATATTAAAGTTTATTCATGTGCTACATAACTGTCCATTTTCATCTGGAACCAGTAGCATTGGTACATGGCAATGTGATCGGATGTAAAAGGCGAATTCCTGAGAGTTGGTTCGTAATCTGGATTTCTGAGAAGCATCATGCCCATATCCACACTAACTACCCCCCTAAGCACTGCCCTAAGTGTCATACACACCTTAACAATGATGCTGAACACTTTGAGGCATTTATATTGAAGAAATGTTGTAAGAGGAAAAAATTGCGACCACTCAGGAAAAAAGTTACTTTTTCGCAGCTGAACCACCCACCCACCCCGGCCTAGTGTATGGAAAAAAGTGGATGACCCCCCCCCCCCCCCCCCCGGGAGGATCGCGGAAAACTGTCCAAAATTGTCATACTTTTAAAACAAGCTATGCTCCTATGCCGTTTACTACGTTTGTATTGCGCTCTTATTACGACCCATTGCGTTCCTACTTTGTCAAGTCTCACGCGCTCTCACTGTGCTTCATCTACGCTATATATAAACGTCCTTAGTGCGTCCAAGTCGCTGTCATTTTGTGTTGCTAGTACGTTCTCAATAAGTTTGCTAGTAAGTTCTCAATAAATCTGCGTGGGCACGGAGAGTATAAATAGCGCCTCCTGCGTGCTGCAGTCATAGTCAGTTTTTAGGTTGTGGGAATATACCCAACAATCCATAATAGACTATATTTGTCCATGTTCCTACATCGCTCGGATATATAGTCAGTAGGAACGCCATGTGTCGTAATAAGAGCGCAATAAAAACGTGATAAGCGGCATAGGAGCATTCCCTTGTTTTAAAAGTTTGACAATTTTGGACAGTTTTCCGCGCTCCTCCTGCGTGTTATTCATATTTTGGTATCTTTTCAGCGGAATGCAAACGCCGGTCTGATCGCAGCGGAGTCTGACGGGGGTTTTAAGCTTACTGCAGTCGCAGTAGACAAGATAGGTTTCTTGCTGCGACCATGAGTAGCTTGCATGCATCCTTGCTTCGTCGCTGGCCTTTCGCTGCCACGGCGACAGTACTGCGCCCTGGTCAGAAAGCCGAACCTCTGCGCTTGTTTTGTGCATGCACAAAACAAGCGCGGCGCTCTGATGATCAGGGGCGATCATGTAGACCCTCTCCCATCCTAGCCAGTGTCAACTGCGTCACCAATCGGTTCTTGGATACATTAATGCGTTTAGCTTGGCGCTTTGATACTTGTTCAGCGCATTGCAAGCGCCGGCCTGATCGCAGCGGAGTGCGACAGGGGTTTTAGGTCAACACAAGTACGACGGTAGTTAATTAGCCTGATGTTCGTGTTTTACACGATTAGGAATATCTGATTAATTTCTAGTTTATATTAGGGACCATATGCGCTATATAGCCCCAAAATACCACATAAAGAGGCTGCGCCTTCGTCGAATCGAAGACAAAAGTTATAATTATTACGACTTCGGCGTATTTCCCATTATAACGCGACCTCAGTTCCAATCTGTCCTAAGTGCACTTTTTATGATTTTGAGTAAATCGATTTTCAAAGTTTGAATTGCCGTCACGACTGAAATTTATGGTTTACAGTGGGAAAACATCACATCGTTGGATACCTTAATGTCTTAACTATTAGTTTTGATGAAGACCAATCCGCACTAAACTGTTATATCTCCAAAATGTTGATAAATGTAGACCTAGGGTGTGAAATTTTGCACTCAGAGCAGAATATAACTAAATATTTGTTGTTGAATACGCGAATGACAGTTCAGACCTTAACACTATTTTAGGGCAAGATTGTCCCATCTTCCTAAAAATAAGTCATGGAAGCCGGGTATATTTCCCGATACTCGGCGTTAGATCGGCTTTGATCTATATCATCAGTTTTTCTGTCCCGATTTCTTGGGATTTTTGGTTTGCAAAGGGCCATATCCCAGTTTAAGCCCACTTGGGTTTTTGAGCTCAAATAAAACAAAGGCACCCAGGGTTTCAACCCGGGTCAGTACGGTGGTTGTTTACGCCGCGAAATTACGCGGTCGGAACTTCGGAAGTTGGTATGCTTTTTATTTGTTTATTTTGATGTATGTACCTGAAAATAAGTCTGACATATAAGAATATAAAGAATATGTTATGTGCCCTACTTGTGTGTCTGTGTCTGTGGCTGTGTCTTTAACCCTTTACCCAACAAACCGGCCACAACCGGCCAAATAAAGCTTCAACAGCCTAAAATATCTTCGGTCTGTCTCAATAGAACCATACACATATGTTTATCATTGGAACCGGCTCCTTGACCACATTGTGATAGTTACAGTTATGCCCTGTGCCAATGCATTCTCTTATATATGCGAGTCGACCATAGGTCGCCTCGCATATATAAGAGAATGCATTGGCCTAAAAAAAATCTTTTTTTAACACTTTTTACCATTTTTTCTTACATTCTTTAACAATTTTATAATTTTTAATGTGTTAAGCCAATGCATTCTCTTATATATGCGAGGCGACCTATGGTCGACTCGCATATATAAGAGAATGCATTGGCACAGGGCCCTTCTGTTGGGTAAAGGGTTAAACCACGAAATATTCAGTTGTTAGTCATTCCAACAAAATTCAGGCTGCTGGTCTGTAAATTACCCGGGAAAATTCCCGGTTCCCGGTGATGACGTTTTCAGTCCCGTTCCCGGTTCTGCAAAATCCGGGAATATATTAAACCCTTCTTAGGACAACTAAGAATTAAAATATAAACTCTATTAATCAGAATAACAAATAGATTTTCGACAGTTTTGGAAGCCCCATTTATCCCAAGTGCACTATTTTGGTCATGTTGGTTTCCAGTATGATGTATTTAAATGAGTACCAACATCACCGTAAACACAATAAGTATACTCGAGAGATGGACTTTACATATCGTGCACACCATAGTAATGTGTTGCCCCAGCAATTGGTACGAAATTAGTTCACGTATACTCACCAAATTTGTGCAATTACCAGATGTACGGAGCTGTCCTGTCGGTATATTGGAAATTGGCAATATGTAAGTGTCAGATGAAATATGAACTCAATTTAGCACCCCACTCATTAAATTTGGTCTTCTGACATATTCATTTCAGCTGCTAAGCTGATATATGGATACCATCAATGCATTCATCAATGATCACCATATTAGTAGCTTCCATCCACCTGACCTCCAACAATAGCGTGAACAGCTATATGGTTACCACAGCACAATCAATGCACGTGGCTAATAAGGACAGAGGCCCAAAAGATCCAGAAGAAATGTTCACTCAATCAATATACTGTGATACGGACGTCCCTGTGTGGATCAATGGCAATTTGAACATGAACAACTTGTCACAGCTATGATTGTTCCAAGAGCAGACGTTGGTCTAGTTGGGCCAAACGTGCTTGCAATGTAGACGTACGTACACGTCTGCTTGCTGGATATGATTGTACACCTTGGTATATGGTATGCGCATCTACTAACTAAGCTGGAGTAAGAATCTGTCTTCAAATTTACTGTTTTTGTCTAGATCAACCAGGGGTGTTATCTGAAATGTTTTTCATACCGTTTCTTCGTTGCGAGAGAGTCATTGTTTGTTGATTCGACAGTTCATTCTATATTAGTACGGTGTTAATTTCCGTTCTGATTGCCGGGTCCTGAAAGTGTGATGATCAGGTTGTCTTTGTATGTTGTTTTGGTGCCAACGTTCATAGTCTATTGAAGGTCGTGAAATACATGTTGAGATTGATTGATGTTGTGAACCGTTTTGAACTCTCCATGGTGACGGTCCGCGCCCTTCTGGTGTGCCTATATCGCTGCTGTTATGTGGCACATGTGCTCTCGTGGCCGGTTGATGGGAACATGACTTCGTACAGAACTATCGATGGGGACCTTCCAAAATTCGCATCCGACGTGTCGAACGTGTGATCCTAATATTGCGCGGAACATATCCATGCTTGGACTGATTGATGTCATGAACAGATAATGGTATTATAATTACTGGACGGTGTCTGGGTGAAGCGCTGTGTGTTCGCTGCAAGGTGGTGGTGTGCTTTCATTGACTGAGTTCATGTTATTGCTGCACTATTTAAGCAGGTATATGGTTAAGATTGTAATCCGTGCATTAGTTCCCCGACGATGAGCAATTGGTGGAGTAAGTCGTTTGGAAACATGCTTGCACTGAATCGTGGCGTGGAGACATCGCTGTGCGATGTCGGCGGTTGATGATGTGTGGATCATTGTGGGCTGAGGACACTTCACATGCATCTGATAAACAACTGTTACACACGCGTACAACGCCAACCGCAAACACCCATATCATTTCAAGATGACCAGAGCCTATATCAGCACGTAACAGTATTGTATATTTGCTAACTCGGGACGCTGTATATATGCTGCTGTTTCTGTGCTGCTGACATGGATATCCCTACTTATTGCGGATTTAGGTGAAGTTTAAATACCACAAGGAAAGCTATCCATGGAAATGTGTCTCCTTGGACAAGATAGATACTAATAACGGAAAGGAACAAAACATTTATGTTGTTATGCTTGTCTTGTGTTCGCCGTCTGCAAAACTCCACAGTATTAATTAGTCTATGTGTCGCGTGCTATGTTTTTGGGTGGGTCTCAATAGCTGTTCTCTGCAAGTGACTTTGGGACGATCGGCAATGCAGCGTATATGTGAGCCAGGATGCTACATGCATTCCGTGTGTCGAATGCATGATGCATTGGTCTATATATCAACCAGGTGCGTATATATTCTCTCCTATTGAATTAGCACAATGATTATAAGGGTGCATGCTCTATATAGAGCCCACAATATTCCACCATGTTGCTACATGTACATACATGGCGCGTATATCGGTTTCTTATCTGCGGAATCGAGTCTCTTCGGTAGGCTGGTGCTGTTCAGTGTGGATATATACTGGGTTTTATGGACATAGTTCATGTTTGGTACCCCGGCGTCTGGTGCGGTTGACACGTGAATGTATGCAGCCTTTGCATTGTAGGTTGAAGTATCCCAGCACAAGTTCATTACCGCACGTTTTAGCAACCAGGATTTTACGTGCCCACAAACGTTGGATGTATTAGAGAATATAGCAGGCGCCCATATTGCAGCAAGAATATTCCCGTGTGTGTATCATGTTGTGGCCTTTGTAATGTGGTTCCGAGTCTCAGAGCGGCAGTTTGTTTTCCGTATAATGTATTTGCCAGTCCTTAAAACCAATGTCCAAGTCATAGGTGGTGTGTGTGTCTTTTTAGCAAATGGATATTGTTGGGTCATATCGGCGTGCGAAGCTATGCAGCTTTCCGCGGTGCTGTAACATAATTGCCGTGTACTATACTGTTTCTGGGTTGTGGATGCATCGGTCGAATGTATTTGCTGTCTCCAGGACCTGTGGCGGATATGTTACAAGATATCCAATCCAGACATCATATCCGTCCAGATCTTGTTCTAACACGCATGTCTGGGTTGTGGATGCATCGGTCGAATGTACTTGCTGTCCCCAGGACATGTGGCTGATACGTTACAACACATCCAATCCAGACATCATATCCGTCCAGATCTTGTTCTAACACGCGTTGTGGCATTGTGTAACTTTATATGAGCTAGCAATATCCCATCGTCCTGCTTGTACACGATCTTTTGTTGGCACCGATGGTCACGGTAGATATGTATGCATGCCATGCCCAGTGTCAGGTCGGCTATGTTCAAGTTGACCTTTAAATTCGTTGCGCTTTATGCCTTATTGCTGTTGTCCTGTGGTTGTGTTAAGAGTGAATTCTTGCATTTCTGATCAGATTTGTACATATAAGATGTGGTGCTGGTTCCGTGTGCTCCATTATGTCGATTATCTATCGCATGCGTGGCGCTTATGTAGTGCCTGTGAGTGTGGTAAGTTTTCGCCCTTCCTTTTTTAGTTATCCAATTGCCGATGTACCGCATATTTCGGAGCTGCATGCATGGTTATTGTGGCATCGTCTGTTGCGTTCTTCTGTAGACGGAACTGGTATGGATGAAGCTTGGATGGAGTTGCATATAGTTATGTAATGGCAATTGCAGTGCAGAACATATTGCAATATCTTAATATTCACGTGGGTGGTACAAGGAGAGAGAGATGTATGTTGGCGATGAAGATCAAGTTGAGGTATGTGTGCGTTTGCTGACTTTATTCGTATGTGCATGGTGTTGTGGATCAACCTGGAATCTATCGGTTGATGTGCGTTGTTTGAACAGTCAAGATATAGCGTCGTCGGGCCAGGGTGGCGTTGGTGTGGTACATGTATAGCAGTCTTCGCCCAATGGCTGATCATGTGTTTGAAGTGGCTATGATGGGTGGTAGTTGATTGCTGAAGTTGACGTTTCTGTTGGCACCACATTATTTATTGAATCCCTTGCAAATGAGCGGCCAGCAATTGAGGCTGAGAATATAAGAATGCTGTTCAGCACACACGATAACGTTCTAATTAGTCTGTTTTATATATCCACTACTGTGGCGCCCAATGTGATTTGGTGTATTTCCAAAACTGGGTTGATAAACTGGACACCAGAAAGTCGTTGATAGAGTATGTGCGTGTGCGTGTACGTGTAGCTCTGGTGACTTTCATATAGGGTGATTCAATTGCTTGAAATGGATCCCGTGGACATAGCCGCAGACGGCCAAAGGATAGATACCGTCAAGGCAACAGCGTTAAGTCTCGTGAATATATGTATTTTGAATGTCCTTCAACGATAATTTCGCTATAAAATAGAAAATTATAATGGTGCCGACAACAAACAATTCCATATTAGCGGGGTTCTATTCGTGGAGAGCATTAACCAGCTGTGCATCCTTATTTGCAAATGAAAATGGTATAAAAGCGGGAATGACAATAAATAGAATATCAAACCAATGTAAACATTCAGACACCTGACTGAAATATAAGGCATTTTGGGACCACATGTACTTATAACGTCGAAAGACTGATGATTTATATACATGCACATGTATGTATGTCACAAATAATTAACCAGTTATGTCACCGCATGAATAATACAGAATAGAAATATTAAAAATGACAGAACCTTGTTTGGGAAACGGAATATAGCCAACAAGCTACTGGGTGGTTATTGTTACACTCAATTACAGTATTATAGCCTGTTTTGCATTGCGAAGATTGGAGTACTTTCATATAAACCTGTCTATATTGTTTAAATACGATAATATATCGGCTTCGGTCATATTATAGATCAATACTATTCCATGTGACAAGAAGACTGATACACGTATACAGGATGATTCAGACATTGCCAATATTGAAATAGGACAAGGTGGAACTAAGAAATTCTATCCACTTGAGTTATAGACGACTATGGTTCCAGTCCCCAATGTGCATGAAAGCAGATGGAACAAGTCAATTCTCAACACAACTCACTTTCGCGTACTTCGGACAACAAATAACCGTGTTTTACGGCGTTATTGTTCAAGATATCGCTTCGGTGTTGTGACCAATTTAATTCCGGTTCCAACGGTATCCCAACGGACGTTTCGTACCACTACGGTACATATTGGAACTCAGGTCGCGCATTGATAACGAGAATTTCCAAACCCAATGTACGGAAAGCCGAACGTGACAACTTCGTGTGCAATGTATTCGATGCGATGAAAGTTCGACCGTGTGAAACCAACACGGATTTAATTCAAAGGTTATCGGAGATTCGACAAAGTCTGTCATAACTTCGATGCTGGCACGATACATAAGCTATAATTGATTCAGACATCGCACTTTCATCACATCGAATACAATAGGGTGGCTTACATGTATATAATATAATTAGACTGTACTGAAGTGAATGTTTCCATTTGTAATAGTCCCATTATATCAATGTTGTTCGTCTTGCTAAGCTAATTTGAGTAAACACTTTATATTATGAAAATAGCTTATTTATATTCTAATTATATTTCCCCAGTTGAGTATTCGGCATTACTTTCGACAGTTATGAAAATGTATACACCATAGCGTACATGGGACCAGCTTCTCAAACCCCATTGGATCGATATTGGTTTGGTTTGTGTTCAAGTGTATTGTTCCGGTTAACAAGGAAGTATTCTCATCCGTATAGGAATAAGAATTGTTTTATTATAGAATGCTTACCAATTATCGACCGACCATTGTACTATAAACGACATAAGTTCACGACCGCTGTGTTAAAGGCGCGGGCGGTTTTCGTTTCAGAAATATTCATATTTGTTCAAATCGCCATCAACAGAAGGAATTTTAAAATATATATAGTTTTGCTCATATGCCAAACATAATTAGCGCGTAAATAGTATATTGTCATCAAGACGTACGATGGTATACGTAAACAAGAACCTGCTCGTGCTACAGAAGTTTTGCTTCTGTTTACATAACACAGCGCAATTATATTGGTTAATCACACACAAATGATATAAATGCTCTTTATTATTTCCATATCAGGAAAACAGTAACAAATAACGCTCTTTATGTTTACCATATCCGGATCTAAACAAAAGCCAGGTTCTGTAGCGTTTTTTGCTTTTGTTTGCATAACAAAGGAAAAACATTTGACAGTAGCATACTGATTACGCCATATTTCTGATTGGTATAAGAACAGTCTGTCTATATTTAACTTTCTGTTTATGGCGGGTTTTGACGGAGCTGAATATTTTAACAGCATATACCCACCGCCAACGCCGCCCTTATCTTTAACGGTTACAAATCTGGAACAGCTGTATATCACCTTGTTGTGAACTGCCCTCAGCTATCTGCCCTCAGAACGAAATATTTGAAAGTCTACTATCACAACCGACCGAACACAATTAAATTGCATGACCTCTTCGATACAAATAACAGAAAGATCATAGTAAATATATCAATATAATTAACAAAAAGAAAAAGGCACAAACGATAATGATCCACTCCTGAGGCTCAAAGAAAAATGCACATCCTCATACATCATAATAATATACAGCGAATCGTCCCACATACATGTACATTATATTCCACTATAATAATTATACCATAATATTATCATGCATATGCACGTCTACATACACATGTACAGGTAGACCCTCTCGATGATATTCACATTTATATTAATGTAATACTTTCTTCTGTGTATTCCCCCATATTTGATTGGTATTCATATTATTTTTTTCATCTGTAAATGAGGACAAATTGATTGATTATTCGCGTCAATTTATGTTGGCTAATCTCAACATTGATGGTCATGGTAAATGTTTAAGAAAATTAATCTTCCAGAATTGATGCTATAAATGCTAAAACTTTTTTGATTCATCGATAAGCTAGAACACTTATATAGTGCAAGTATTGGTTTATTATGCTGGAAGATACTATTATAGAGTTCTTATGGACACTTCCTTCAAAATGACACTTCCTGGAAAATCCATTTTCTATTCCAAAGTGAATTTATTTCAACTAATAAACTAGATCACAACATTAGATTCTGCTTTAGTGTGATCTTCATAGGGATTTAACTATATATACAGTTTGATTTAATCTAATTTTTAGAAACATTGTTTTCTGTGACATGTGACCCAACTCAGAAGTATGATTTGTCTCCCTTTGAAATCCAACAATACCTACAAGCTGCAAAACAGAGTTCAGTCCCCTCGCTATGATCTTAACGCTGCCCGCACCTATACGTAATGTGAAGAAATGTCACATTTATTTATTTGAGACTTTTGTAGGTTAAAATTCATTCTGTATTATTCTGAGAAACTGAACCTTTAAAGTTCCAGATGTGAGGAGCTGATATATTTTTGTGAAGTTGGAAAAATAGGTCGCATCAGCGCCATCTGCCCTCAGAACGAAATATTTGAAAGCCTACTATCACAACCGACCGAACACAATTAAATTGCATGACCTCTTCGATACAAATAACAGAAAGATCATAGTAAATCTATCAATATAATTAACAAAAAGAAAAAGGCACAAACGATAATGATCCACTCCTGAGGCTCAAAGAAAAATGCACATCCTCATACATCATAATAATATACAGCGAATCGTCCCACATACATGTACATTATATTCCACTATAATAATTATACCATAATATTATCATGCATATGCACGTCTACATACACATGTACAGGTATACCCTCTCGATGATATTCACATTTATATCAATGTAATACTTTCTTCTGTGTATTCCCCCATATTTGATTGGTATTCATATTATTTTTTTCATTTGTAAATGAGGACAAATTAATTGATTATTCGCGTCAATTTATGTTGGCTAATCTCAACATTGATGGTCATGGTAAATGTTTAAGAAAATTAATCTTCCAGAATTGATGCTATAAATGCTAAAACTTTTTTGATTCATCGATAAGCTAGAACACTTATATAGTGCAAGTATTGGTTTAGTATGCTGGAAGATACTATTATAGAGTTCTTATGGACACTTCCTTCAAAATGACACTTCCTGGAAAATCCATTTTCTATTCCAAAGTGAATTTATTTCAACTAATAAACTAGATCACAACATTAGATTATGCTTCAGTGTGATCTTCATAGGGATTTAACTATATATACAGTTTGATTTAATCTAATTTTTAGAAACATTGTTTTCTGTGACATGTGACCCAATTCAGAAGTATGTCTCCCTTCGAAATCCAACAATACCTACAAGCTGCAAAACAGAGTTCAGTCCCCTCGCTATGATCTTAACGCTGCCCGCACCTATACGTAATGTGAAGAAATGTCACATTTATTTATTTGAGACTTTTGTAGGTTAAAATTCATTCTGTATTATTCTGAGAAACTGAACCTTTAAAGTTCCAGATGTGAGGAGCTGATATATTTTTGTGAAGTTGGAAAAATAGGTCGCATCAGCGCCATCTTAACGGTGACAGATCGGGAACAGCTGTATAGATGTTCAGATCAAATAACCCTTTAATGAATGCAGCTTCCTAAATTTTGCGAAAAAACAATATTTACTTGACCTTGTAAGCCAGTGTATTCTCTTATATGCGAGGCTCCCTATCGGAGACTCGCATATATATAAGAGAATGCATTGGCCTAACAATATTTACCTTGACCTTGTAAGCCAGTGCATTCTTGCATATATGCGATGCTCCATACGGGAGACTCGCATATTTAAGTGAATGCACGGACACATAACATTTAATGCTGTACCAGCGCAGTTCCCGTCATGAAAGGGTTAAAGTCATGTGAACCACTCTATGACTCTCCATATTATCATAGAGAATATCTCTGATCAACGTATAAACATTACCAATGATGTGTACAATATACTTTTGGTTTAGTGCATTGGAGTTTATAGTTGTTTCAGTCGTGTCAACCATTTTGTCAGTTTTTCCTGTGGAGGAAAGACCGCGCATATGATTAATTTCACATGGAGATCACACCACTGTACTGCTTATTAACAAGGAAGTATTCTCATCAGTTTTGGAATAAGAATTATTTTATTATATGCTTACCAATTATCGATCGACCATTGCACTATAAACGACATACGTTGACGACTCGCTGTGTTAACGGTGACAAATCGGGAACAGCTGTGTATCCAGTCTGCAAAAAATTGTACACACTCACATATAAACTAGTGGGTGATGACCTTTCGTGGAGTTTTAATTTAGAACCCCGTGATTCCACGCCAGAAGCGCCAATCAGAACTCACTATTAGTAGCGCCAATATAAAGGAATCCAAACGAAACTATTAGCGTGTTGCGGTGTGACGTAATACAAGCTTCCGAGAAATGTAATCCGGCGGAAATACTAGACTCGGTATTCGTATGAATCTGAGGGTATGTTTACTGTTGCGTGTCATGTTCGCACATATTAAAGTGGTGTGAAACACTCTTCTGGAGCCTCTAGGTTTCACAACGAATAATGTTGCTGATAGGGTATAAGGTTACCACGTTAAGATTTGGGAAAGGAACTAGTCTGTTCAAACGAGAGGACAATGTATGCGCGCCAATAAACTAACAAAGAGTCACACCAACGGAAGACGACATGTTATATAGATACATGTGTGTATAGCAATATTCATTCAATAAGCATTTTATCTATTTTGATATGAAAGCATATTATTAAAATGTACTTCTACTTCCATTAAACACGAACCAAGCATGCAGTTATCATGAGTTATGCCCAAATTATGCGCATTATATTAGCCCTTGTCCACATTCAACCAACTACCCGATTCGTAGTAACATTAAACAGGTTGTCAAATTGGCGTACATAATCTATCAGCTCCTCGTCGAAACAAGCTTCGTACCTGTGTTTGGGCATGGTGCACCTATACGCTTCTATATGAGAGACTGCCAGCAAAAATGCTAATTCCCACAAAACCAATTAAGGCATGTCATTTGATGTATATTTTGACCTATAACTGCCATCACAATTATTTCATTCTTGTTTAATTTGACCCAAGATTAGATAGCATGGTTCCAGCTGGCATTCGCCCCCACATATTATATCATTCCCATTCGTAAACACCACAAAATATCTACGGTATATATATCCCATGATTAACGACATCGCACCGAATACCCCTGTCCGCTATGCGTAAAACGGACAGCTTTTCGGTCTCGGAGCGAAAAGTTATGCGCACACGCACGCACGCGCGTTAAGCGGATGGTATGTGAAAGCCTCAGCGATAACATTGGAGATCGAAACGATGCGCGTACGGATGCGCGTACGGATGCGTTAAACGCATGTATGTGAAAGCAGCTTTATTCTTTCATCAATAGACACATTTCGCTTAACGGACGACGACAGGTAATTATTACGAATAGGGTATACTATACGTCACTAGAATTAATGTTCTTTTAATCGTTGTTGTTATTTTCCCTATCCGTTGTTGCGATTACGGTTTTGGATTTTCAACAAAACTCACAAATAATGATATAGTAATAAGTTCGGGATGATTCTCAGCTTCTCATTGTTGGAGATTACTCTGCGATTATGTCCTTAAAATGTGATCGCCATGTGGCCTTAATTTGTGTATCTGTTAGTGGCAGTCAAATCATTTGTCGTCGTGAAACACGAGAATCTCGCGAAACACAAAGCGTTAATCTATGACCTGATAACAATTAAGTAGAAGATAATCACGACCCGTAATTTCCTTACTGCGTGTGACAAAAAACGGACTCGTCATCGTCAATTCTGCGAAAAGTTTTTTGGAACGTCCTAAACAACTACAAATATCTATTCTTAATAATTATCTGTCGCCGTTCATTATGCGAAAGGTGTCTGATATACCTCTGCTCAACGTAATTATTATCACCATGTTGTTTAAATATGCACGTGCAGCATTCTCATCTAAATCGTGTGTAGTCTATCTCGTTGGCGGTGGCATGCATTTCAGTGTATATTGATGCCCAGGATCTATTCGGCTTCAATAAAGGTTAGTATACTGATCAGCCGTCGACCAATTAAGATTATCAGCTGTCGAAATCAACCAGAAACTCAAAATCACTATATAAATTACATCAACAATTATATACAATGTTGCCTCGTTTCAACATTAAAATTATCCCGGCTTGCATCCTACGTTTATTGTAGTAGTTATTTCCAGATTAGTTTGGATACAGATGAGGGTCATAATCCAGATTCTCACGATGAGATATTACTAACGGGATTCATACGGGAATATCGGCGGAATTCTACAGATATCCCATTGTAATATTATAGTCTAGTTCCGAGATTTACGACCCAAGCAGGATTCATACCGGAATCTCGCGGGTATTCCGACGATATTTCATTGTAATACTAGTCTAGTTCCGAGACATGGGACCCCAGCAGGTTTCATACCGGAATATCGGTGGATTTCCCCCGATATCCCATTGTAAAGTTAGTCCCGGGAAATTAATTGGGACCACAACGGGATTCGTACCGGATTTCTTGGATCTCACACTCCGATACAATTTAGTTATATTCCCGTAACAACGGCTCAAATTCGGGAAAATTCTAGAGCAGATTGTCTGTTTTAATCCCACCAAAATGTCGCAAAATCCCAACACGATTGCGCCTATTGAAACCTGGCAAACATTCCGCTTTCCGCTTTAATCCAGGTGAAATTCATTTAAAATGCCGCCCTATTGGCGAGTTCAGTTGTTAGGGGTGTCTTATAACCGCCAACATTGTTTTTATCGAAATTTGCAAAACTTGGGAATATTCCAATCTTAGGGGGTGTTTGGTTGGAAAATTCCAACAATTGGTTAGTTTGAGTTACCAGATGTAAGGGGTGCGAATATAATTTCGTGAACTTGGGACGTTTTTTTATGTGTTTCAAGGCGGGGTGCAGTTGAAAATATCAAGGTGGACACCCACCACCAAACTGTAACTCTCTAACCACGACCATGTGCCGCTCCCATCCTTGTAAACATTCTGCTGGAGTATCAAACTAATGCAATAATGGAGACATTGGCCTTTAAATCGTCACCGTAAGTTCTGCCTAATATTGACATTAAATCATGTCAATACGCCGAGAGAGCTTTAGAAGTGACAGATCCCAGATTGCATTTGCGATCCGTTCTCTCTCGTGGAGGATTGCTTATGACAATCTCGAGTCACCGACGGTCGGCCATTATCAAGTCGTATTCGTCGAAATATTGTAACTTTCGCGGGACCTGCATGATAAAAATATCTCTTCTCTGCATATCGATCAATCATTTTGGGAAGAATTGTAGTTCGCAACGCATACTATATACTTACTAGTTCATGTATGGCTGATACATGTACATATACTATATACGTACTACACACACCGCTATCGCCATGTAACTCACGTTCGTATGAAGTACATATACGTGCCACGTTCTCGCGAGATGGGATGTTAAATAATTTTTTCGGAAACGAATAATAAAATCAAAATATTACTGTCGAATCGGTTCCTTGACAGTTATTGGATTCATCATATAATATGTATTTCTCACATTGTGGGATAGATAGATAGTTTAATGACATCAAACGTCAACACGAGACTGATGTCAAAATAACAAATATATATAACAATGCCAACAATGAGTCAACATAATATATATACTATAGGAACTATCTCATAATTATATCAGGAGAATTTGACCTTTCTTTGAAAAATGTCCGGACCACGTTGTAGATTATGTTGCATGTAGGAGGCTTGTTGTTTTGCATTATTTATTGGATTTTTTGGCCATCATTCAATCCAATAAATTTATCAATCGTCATCCCTATCTCACAAAAGAAGTGTTTACGCATATTATCATATATGTTGCAGCGCATAAGGAAGTGTTCTTCATTCTCAACCTCCGTGTTACATTTTCTAAAAATTCTTTCATCAAGTGACACATTTGGCTGTTTATGGCGACCCTTTTGAATTGCCAAGTTATTATTACTATTCTTAGTTTACAAACCTTAATCATTGTGTCGATATTCTTCGTGGAATTTAGTTTACAAACCTTAATCATTGTGTCGATATTCTTCGTGGAATAAATACTGCAACAACTAACCTGACCAATGCAGTTCGTTTTGTGCAAAAAAAATGGGGGTCATTTTTTAATTTCAAATTTATTTCAATAAACTATGAGTTCATAAACCATAGGGCGTGGTAATCATAAATTATATGGGGACGTTCAGTTCATAAAGTATACCCATGCAGTAAACATGCTGGTGCCGGCTGGCACCAGTGGGATTCTGGTTCATGCCGACAGTGCTGGCACCGGCATGCCAACAGTCTGTCGCCACCGGCCGGTACAGTCAACCCAGTACCAACATAATGGCAAATATTTCGTGTACGGCCATATGTAGGAAATATTTAGAAGCCGGCAATCAGACACAAAATACACATCGTGTTATTTCCGAGTAAATCACCACAACACAACGTTATTTGACATATTCTGACATTATATCATTCAATAGTCATGAAAAGTTAATATTTATTCATTGTATAGAATGTAATAAGGTTACGGTAGCCTATACCGCCTGGTGTCGGTGCCGATTCGGCAAACCGTGGAGCAATCAGCCGTTACCGGTCGGTACAGGCACCCCAGTACCAACATAGAAAACAGCCGGTACAGGCCATGTGGGCAAGGAACCGGCAAGCCGACACGAAATCAAACACATGTTATGCAGTGTTAATCACCACGATGTAACGTTTTGGCATATTTTAACACTACGGCGTTCACCAGTAACATTTAAGCATTAGAGTGGTCGTTGTCCCAATCGACTATCCACCCGAATCGTAGTTACCTGCATGACCATTTCTGCAACAATGTCGCCAATGGGGAATTATTTAGTTGCTATTTCATAACCTTCAGGCAGTGGCCCGGAGTTCTTTGCGCTACTTCGTTTGATTTGTGTAGCGTTGCCTCATACAAGCCGCGTCATGGGAGGTTATTATCGAGTCAACGAGAATTCTGTTAAATGAACTCTATACATTGGTTAACGAAGTGGGTGATCACAACGTCCCTACGAACGCTGACATCTCGATGGTGATAAAGCTGATTACAGCTCCACTGGGGTGTGTTCGATCGATTCCCCTCAATCACAAGCACAGAGTGCTCCGGGGAGCATAGAGTCCTCGGTGCCAAACGAAAGAATAGAAAACACTTTGCTCAAGATCTCTCAACGTCATCGGATAACGTCGCTAGCTTCGTTACGCTGAATGATAGGATCAAGTTATTACGTTTTGGAGTGGTCGGAAATTCGGAGCAAGAACTATTATATTAAACTACAGAGGTACCGTGGCATTGGCTTCTCGTTGATATTGTCTTGACAGCATAAGACTTGTGAACACGTTTTATTAGCTCAGCTTAAAGTACCTTTACACGCTTCGATTTGTCGCATGGTTTTTAGAACACACAGCAGGGGTGGAAACAGATGGTTGTGTTTATAGTATCTGATTTTCTTGGAAGGCCAAGAAACTTAGTATAATTTTATGGTTGTTCCCCAGAGCTAATCTGTCAAGTGCACTTTACTGGATATTGACATATCCAGCACATGCCTATATATTAGGTACCCTCAATTGTGGATTGTTGAGTATATTGCCACAACCTATATACTGAAGACTAAGATTCCTCGCTACAAGTAAATAATTATATATATATACCATAATATGTGGAAGATACTCACAAGGTACCATGTCTTACTTATTTTTTGTGCGACCAAACAGATAGGTTGGTAGGTGGTTGGCTTGATATTAGCATCCTTCTTGGCCACCATGATGGTGTATTGTGACCCGAACAAAACATAATTCCAAATTGTTATACAGAGGGCATACATCCTACATATCTTATTTCATATTTATTGCCTCCATACAGCTTCAAGTCATTAAAAGCCGTCTGTCTGATAAGGCAAAATGGGTCCATACCATATTCGTTCGACAGACAGATCGGTGATGAATCAAGGTAAAAGATTACGAATGTCATGTGTTTACACGGTCTGTTCTGAACTTGGAGTAAAAACCATGCGATAAATCGAACCGTGTACAGGCACTAAGCCTCCGCTTCACACAGGGACGTTCATAAGGGTTCCAACTGGGGGTGAGACCATAACATTTCCAACTATATTGGATTTTTTCTAATAAAATTTCCAACTATACAGGATTTGGTCTAATAAAATGTCCACTATATAGGATTTGGTTTTGAGTAATGCAAAATTCCAATATTGGCTTAATGGCGTAATAATTTGGGTTTCTGTATGTTCTTTTTAAGAGCATGGACTGTGTATATAAAGACACTAGTAACAAGCATGATATAGCATTGATCCATGTGTTATTTATTGAGAACCATGTGCATGCAGTACACGTACATTATACACGATATTAACCCTTTACCCAACAGAACGGCCCTGTGCCAATGCATTCTCTTATATATGCGAGTCGACCATAGGTCGCCTCGCATATATAAGAGAATGCATTGGCTTAACACATTAAAAATTATAAAATTGTTAAAGAATGTAAGAAAAAATGGTAAAAAGTGTTAAAAAAAGATTTTTTTTAGGCCAATGCATTCTCTTATATATGCGAGGCGACCTATGGTCGACTCGCATATATAAGAGAATGCATTGGCACAGGGCATAACTGTAACCATCACAATGTTGTCAATGAGCCGGTTCCAATGATATCCATATTTGTATGGTTTTATTGAGACAGACCCAAGATAATTTAGGCTGTTGCAGCTTTATTTGGCCGGTTTTGGCCGGTTTGTTGGGTAAAGGGTTAATCAGAATATGGTTGAGGAACGAGTTACATGTATTCAAATTCCAAGGAGTCACAAGTTATAACTCACACAATGGTAACAATTATGCATGCTGAATGATTGTTATATCGTTAAAGCTGTCCTCAGAAATATATGGAGGTTTGACATTACTAATAGACTAGTGACCATGAAGCTACGGTTGGTAAAACACACCAGTCTGAACTTGTAGGAAATGCTTTGTCTTCAATTTCATATATGTGTTCAGGTAATGAGCATTACTGGAATGTATATTACTCAAATGACTGTGTGTTAACTTGTAACAGTTACATTACATTGCTACCTTGCAGGACAAATTTAAATGAAACTGATTAGTATACTGCTATGAGAGGATCTTAATGTATAAGTGCAATGTCACTTGAACACTTAAATAATAACAATAAAATAAAAACATATATACATATCAACAAGTTAACAACATATTGAGTGAAATGCACCGCATGATTTGAAAAGCTCAAATGTAAAACACAATAGAATCCTGGTTTGGAATTCGGAGTCGGAAAAAACAATTTGAAAAATTCCGGAATTGGAAAATCTGTGACGACTATTTAGAATTGGAATTCCGAGTCGGAAAATTTATACAACCAGCACACATTGGGAATTTGAGTCATGAAATTTCCAACTATTGAAAATTATGGTCCTCATCGGGGGTGAGACACCCTACACCCCCCCCCCCCCCATGTACGTGCCTGGCTTCACACAGTCAACTTTGAGCAATTTCCATGGATTGGTGTCCGTCCGTCCGTGCATGCGTGCGTCCGTCGACAATTTCCGTCAGCATACCATACAGGCCACATCCCTCATCCGATCGTCACTGAACTAAATGTGGATTTTCGGGGTGACGGGAGCTATCGATTCTTGTTTACATGACAGCCAACAGCCATCTTTTATTTCACATTTGAATTAAGCGGTACAAGCATGTAGCCAACATTTATTGGACAATTTTTCTCAAAAATTACCGGCATGTTTACAGAGACGTTGCGACAGGGGGTGTTTGGGGGGTGTCTCACCCCCCCCCCCCCCCAACTTTGGTCAAAATTTTCAACAGTTGGACATTTCATACCTGCCAAAACATTAGTTGGAAATTTTACACCAACAATAGGTTGAAAATGTTCTTGTAGTTTGATTTCCAAACAATTTATTGGGGGGGAATTAATTGTTTTGGACCAATATTTGCATATTTTCCAATATTTTGTAAAAATTTTGGACTGAAATGGTCATCAGTTGGAAATTTTCCAACCTTATGGGGGTGACAGGTTGGAAATTTCCAACACTTGGAAAGCTTGTGTCCTGGTCCCTCCCCCGTGGTCAGTAAAATACTGCTAGTTAATTTAAGAAAACAATATTGTCATACATTTGGTTAACATTGTCATTGGAATTGTCATTGGAATTGTCATCAGTTGGAAATTTTCTAACCTCAGTGGGCTATAGTCTAGATGCTAGGAAGTTCCGATTTTCTTGTTCAGATTTCAAAATTTTCCCCACACCGGCCCGATGTGTCCTTGTCCCTTCCCCGTGGCCAATACAAAACTGCTAATTAGTTAAAGAAAATAATCAATAATTTTACTACATTTGGTAAAACTTGTGGACTGAAATGGTCATCAGTTGGAGAATTTTCCAACCTGAGGGGGGCATGAGGTTTGAAATTTCCAACACTAGGAAAGCTTCAGTTGAGGCAAGTCTAGATGCTAGGATTTGCGATTTTCTTGTATAGTTTTCAAAATTTTCTCACACCTGGCGGAACAACCATGGTCAGCCCGGTGTGTCCTGGTCTCTTGTCTGTAGCCGTGTGCATTTGTCTGGAGTCAGACCACTAGATGGTATGATTTATGCAAATTTTCAGGTTAAAATATCTGAAAGTTCTCATACCGGGAATAGAACCATGCTTTATGAATATATAGGATATTAGGCCTGAAAACTGAGGTGCAAGGGGGGGGGGCAAATGGAATTATGCAAAACTTGTGTCTGGTCTGATTCTTATTCAAGGGGATGGGGCAGTTGGAATTTTCCATGGTGGACATAGAGACCCTCTAGCCACGTCCCTGCATGTTTAGGATCACTCTATAGATGGGAGCTATCGAATTTGAATGATTTAACGGGGTCGGTGTCTTCTACGAGCAGTGGTCTAATATTCCCCGGCGAAATTAACCCTCTGTGTGGTCTTTCCTCCACCCGAAAAACTGACGTCGTCGTGATATGGCCTGGTAGAATGGCTTAAACGACTATAAACCCTAAGCAAACTAAACAAAACATACAGTTATCTAAGACGAACTTTTCATCATTCACCTGCACACCCGACGGCCAGTAGCAAATTGCAAGGTAGAATTCAGTTCCCTTTCTGATGGGAATAAATTTTGCCTTGTAAACCCCTGCATGGTCAAGTAGTTCTGCCAATATGCTATGATGCTGTTGGTTCTGCTGAATTGCTATGACGCGGATAGGGCAAACTGATTACGAAAAAGTACCGCAATAGCTTCTAATGTTGTCATTTTCGCGGTGTTTGGCTAATCCGAGCAATTTGAGAAAAAACAGTATGTGTGTGTGAAACATTCAGGAACATTTTTGAAAAATAATGCAACTGTCATTGATTACAGAATGTAAGGAATTCTTACATTTTATAGTAAAGACTTTTGTCGGCTACGTTCTGCGTTCTGAGAAACTAAAATGTTCTTATTGAAATGAGAACCGGGTCTGATCATATAGTAGTCAGAAAATGTCCGACATAATTTCGTAAAATAGTACGCCGAAAACATGTTCGATGCTTTTCAATAAGTAAATAAAAGGTCGCTGACCTCATGGCCCCCCGCATAGATGTGGATTTTGGGGCGTTGGCTTTTTTAATAATACAAAATGACGGCAAAAATCTTATTCCAACTTTACTATGATCTGCGTATTATCAAAGGTGAATCATATACCAAATATCAAGAGACTCTTTTGACTATTGCTCAAGTTATATTTCAGACTAAACGAATGTTATTATTTTTAAGTCGAACAAAGGTAGATAAGTCTATCAAAACTCATCGGGTCGTGATTATTTTCGAATTTGACCTGCTCTCAAATGGGAATCGCATATCAATTATCAAGAAATTCTGTGGAATATTGCACAAGTTAACATCCAGAACACACAATTTATTATTTCTAAGTCGAAAAGAGTCATAACTCCGTCAAAAATCAACAGACCATGACCAAAATCGAACGTGATCTGTATTTTCTCAAATATGATATATTTTCCAAATCAAGAAATGCTGAAATATTGAACATTATGTTAAGTATTGCTCAAGTTATCACCCAGACAGCCCGAAACATTTTATTTTTATGTCGAAAAGGGGCATAACTCCGTCAAATATGATAGGACCTTGACCACAACGAAACATACCAGTGTCTTCTCAAATCTTAATCACATCCCAAATATCAAGAAATTCTTTTGAATATTGCTAAAATTATCATCCTGACAATACAAATTATTTATATGTCGAAAAGAGGTATAACTCCGTCACAACTCATCGGACCATCCCGGTGGGATTTATGTCGGGATATCAATGGGATTTAGTTCGGGATCCGGCAGGATTTAGGGTAGTATTTAGGTCGGGATTCCGGCGGTATTTAGGTCGTGATCCCTGTGGGATTTAAGGTAGGATTTAGGTCGGAATCCCGGCTGGATTTAGGCTGGGATATGATTGGGATATTAGCGGGATTTTTTGTCAGGATCCCAACTAAATCCCGCCGGGATGCCGACCTAAATCCCACCGCGCGGGATCTGACCAAAAATCCCGACAGGATCTCGGCAGAATCCCAACGAGATTCCCGGTGATATGTTCTAAGGTGATATGCTGCTGAATATTGCTCAAGTTGTCATCCGGACATCCCAAAGGTGTTATTTCTAAGTCGACCTTGGCCTGCGCGTCCTCAAGTATCAACTGCATACCAAATCCCATGAACTTGTGATTAATATTGTCAAAATTATGATTCGGACAACATGGGAGACACAAAACCGGATATCTAACATATTTTGACGTTCAAAGTTCACAACCTCTAATGGTGACTAAATCACTTGAACACTTTTGTTTTCTCAACAGTCATCTTTCTATTGGAACGGGAAATCATATTCAGCTATAATCTGTTTTATACATAGCTCATTCTATGTCTGTTTGGTTGAGTTGTTTATACAGGTGAAGAACACGATGAATACCCACTTCGATGTGAGACATCTTGCCACCATTTTCGAGCGTATTATGATGTCGGTTTCTGGCCCTTCTTATGGTACTGCCATCTCATTTACATGGAAACAACTATTTCTCATTTGTACAGGCAGTTACCGAACATAACATACTTTAGAAACCATACCGTTTCAGCATATTTATGGGGCGATTTTGATGAAATATTGATTTGCGACTCCATATTTTTTTCACATGTATTTTGGCAATATTTATAAAAAAATACATCTATGCTAGCAGGTACTTATAGCAAGAGCTATAAAAATTATGTCTGGGTTTTGCAGTATTTTCCAGTTTCGCTGAAAACAAAAACAAAAACATTTTCAGGAGTTTCAAGAACATGGAATTCCTAAGTTTGTTTCCAGTTTCCAGGATATGGATACGAATTCTGTGGAATAGGGGCTCCATCTTCAACAAAACAATTAATACGACACGACTCGTCCATAAAAAAGATCACTCAAAATTTTAAATGGTAGTTTTTATTTGGAGAAACCATAGATTAACCGAATAGGCTGCTATAATTGAAGACCACAAACTTATAAAATGTTGTTCATTGCCGCAATTTCGAGCAAATTATGACTTAGATTCCAGGCACTGAAGCTAATTTGCTGCGATTTCATGCAGTTACCATACGACCACAGGCAGAACAAAACATCTTACCGATTCTCATTTATTCTTCCGTGGATACGTTCAGAAAATAAGGTCAACAAACAATATAATGTTGTTTGTTGAACTCATTATCTGAACATGCGAGTGAATCAATGCGAATCGAGTAACTAGCCGCCAGGGATATCCAATTCGTAGAGGGCTAATTATATAAGCCTGCAAATAGTGTGTCTGTCAATTGCAGAACGAGGTCCCCATAGGGTGAATTAATTTAGGGAAAGCGTCACTAAATTCACTCTCTGCACCCTCTTTTCGGGATGCGGGATAGCGTCACTAAATCCACCCTCTGGGGACCTCATTATTCTTAGGCGTCATTTTCTAGGAAATATCTATAGTTTCAAATTAACATTGTTTTTAGTTACTTTTCCCCTTCTTGGAAGTTTCTATATCCCCTAATTTGAAGAAGATGAATAGCATAATCGAGGTGACTAATGGGTGAACATCACCAACATCAATTGGGGAACATCAATCTGATCCCAGGTCTCCTATAGCAGTTGAGGCCTAAGCAGAATGAGATCCACAGAGGGTGAATTTGGTGACGCTAGACCGCTATGCGGGATAGCGTCACTAAATTCACCCTTTAGGGACCTCGTTCTGCAAATGTCAGACTCACTAAACTAAGGCTTATAATTATACGGAACACACATTATTATAGGGACTAAAGTGTTTTTGGAGTCGACAGTTTCTCTTCCGTCTCCGATCAATGCTACTCCATGTGGACTTGTGTCAGGCGACGAGTTGATATATTGGGAGTAAATAGCCCTCCAGACATAATGCTCGCCGGTGCGGAGCCTCGTCAAAGCATTGGCCGCGAATAAAAGCTAATTTATTAGACGCTGGTTCCTAGAAGTATGTAGAGTGTTATTGCTGTTCAATATTTACAAAACCATATGGAACGTGTGTTCCATGCGCGTCTCGTTGACGTCAAATTACAAACATGACGTTCGCCTCAACTATTAAATTGGAATTATAAAATAAAAGCATCATATCACATGACAAAACAAGCCCAGTATGGTGCCTGAAAAAAACTTGTAAGGTTGTATCGTTTAATGCACCGATTCTAGGATGCATGTGACGTGTAATCAACAGAGAACGACACGAACAGTTGGTGTTCATACGTTTAGTATGACACGGGTTAGCAACTTGCAACTGATGACGATCTTATTGACATTTTTCTCTTTTTCTTCTATGATGATCTCATTTATAAAATATAAATATTGACTTTTGGATTTCATTCATTGAGATATTTTGGTGCGTACGTTCAAAATTATTTTCCAAATTTTGTAAAACCGCTCCGGGCCACTGCTCTCCATCCTAAAATTATGACAAGTGAACGAGGAATCAGGTATCTGCATAAAATTGGGTCACTGTTCCCTTATTTTTTTTACCCCCCTATTTTCATATGCGTTGCAGATTCCCCCTTCTTTCACTTGTTATCCATACATTTGGTACCAACTTCACTTTGTGATTAAATGTATATGACTAATTGGTTTCAGGCCGTTTTTCTTTCAGCTTATCCTAATTTGACTTATCAAAAAGCCTTCGGGCCGTCAGCCAGCATTTCATTTTGACTTTTTACTGTCATCCCGGGATGCTAGGTGTGATTTTCGCTAACCCTACATGATGTGTTACCTGGTCAGACACACACTTACGTCTTATTGGTTACCCATAAAACAATCAAACTTGTAAGGTTGTATCGTTTAATGCACCGATTCTAGGATGCATGTGACGTGTAATCAACACAGAACGACACGTGTGTTAATGGGTTTGCTGATACGGCACGTATGCCATCGCGGAAGGATCTAACTCTAGGATGCGTCTCTCGTTCTATATATACTTCCTGGCTAAGACCAGGGTCCGCGCTGGATCAAAATTAACTTTTGCCAAATAATTTGCCAAATGAAAATATTTTTTGCCAAATTCTAAATGCTATCCCGGATAGTATCATTTTCTGCAACATTGAGTCTTATTTTGTGGTTTATTATACAACAATAAACCATTCACCGAGCAATACAATTGTAGAAGGGTTGCTTCATCACAAGGGCACATTACAAGAGGATTAGCTATGTAAACACCCCACCACACTAAATACTGGTAATCCCTCACCCATCAATGCTATCAGATTAACTGCATCTTCATAAGGATGTTAACTTTCCCAAGACCTTATAAAACACCACTAATATAATTATATTGTGATAGTTTCCTGAAATAAATGGTATCGATTGGCCAATATTTTTCAACTTTCTTGAGGAATTAAAAAGTGACTTGCAAAAACACTTTTGCCAAATGAAAATATTTTTTGCCAGATGTGAATTATTTGGCAAATTTGACAAGTGGCAGGGCGAACCCTGTCTAAGACTCGTTTCGTATAAACAAACCTATTATATTAACACACTCGCGTCGTTCTTTGTACATGTATGTACTGTTCCAGATTATAAAACGAACCGAATATGTCTTCGAATGATGGCAATCAGCCATAGTGTATGGTCGAGCTGACATGTATGCGGGGATGTGGTGACGGGGGGGGGGGGGGGGGGGGGGTGTTTGATTGTTTCACCTCCAAACTTTGGTGGACATTTTAAGTTGGAAAATTAACTCCTGAGAAACATCAGAACGTCTTTGAAGGTACTCAATCCGATTCGGTGGTCCCTATATAATCAGAATCCAACAACAACAACAACATATTTAGCAATGCCGTTTCAGTTATCAGAATCGATTAATTGCCCAAAAATAATGCTAACCCCTGTCAACTATAGTATAACATTGCCCGAAACAAGTTATTTATCAACATGTTGTTCGACGAAATTTGGCCACATTACCAACAGAAAGCCTCTTGATTTTAGAGTTATCCATCTTCATTCGTAAATTGCTCCGAGACCGTCGGGCTCGTCGACTGTTTACTGAGCCACTAATAATCCTCGATGGTGAAAAATAATAGATGTAAAAAATCGATATCTAATAAACTAATGAGCTTTGATAGGTTGGTTCCTCGACTCGAATAAAATATTATTTAACCCCGAATCCAAATAAATAGTAATTGAGGGGCGCTTAATCGGATTATGCATCTTTAACCAAAGATTTTTAGTTTGGTAATAGGCACGACATATATATATATATACAACTTAGATAACGAATTTACACCATACCAAACCAGACACACATTCAAACGGCGTTTACATGCCGATTGCATTACAAAATATGCTGCAATAATTAAATGCAACAATCAAAGATGTCCCGACTGTGTGGTAGCTCGTCAATAAGTGACTTCCCCTATATCGCAATCCACAACCTCACTCAGCACATTCCTACTCGACTTTCAATGAACATCCCACCGACAAGAAAGAGACAAACCATCGAGTAACCAATAAACGATTTATCTAGACGTATACCCTCCATGTATATAATCCAGTTAAATGCAACCATTGTGTGATACATAATTATATAGCCGTGCATTGTACAAGAAATCTTGACCGCCTATCGTAACATCTTTTCATCTTTAAGGGGGTGGCAGTAAGACAGTCTAGCTTGACTATGTCACCCCCTCGAATATACAATATGATATTTGTCAAATGTATTATGCATTAATATGTGTATATTGAAATAAAATATCCTATCCTATCCTATTATACAACGAAAGTGCATGTGTAGATAGTTGTTAGGAATGGAGGTCGGGTGAATCAGTCACTGTGACGGATCATCATTATACCACATGTGGGTGATCAGCCTGTATACACGATGGATCAGTCATTTTTGATGGATCATCGTTATATGTGGTAAATTTGTCACATGGGTCGGATCTGTCGTTATATGTGGTTGTTCGTGGTCTGGAATGTGGTGGTGGATAAGTCATCGTATATGTGGCCAATCTGCCAATATGTGAGAACATTTTGTTTTCATCTTTTATTTTTATTTTGCCTCTTTTCAGTCCCTGTAATTTCCATGTGTGATCAACCCTGTGAGATCATGCCTCCGTGTTTAGCCCTTTCTATACTGAAATATCATTGACGAGTAGTTATCAAATAGGATATGTTCCGATAATAAGTTTAACCCATTCTATACTAAAGCACCATCGATGAGTAGTTATGCATAGGATATGTTCAGATAATAAGTTTAACCCATTCTATACTAAAGCATCATTGATGAGTAGTTATGCATAGGATATGTTCAGATAAAAAGTTTAACCCTTTCTATACTAAAGGCATCATTGATGAGTATTTATCGAATATGATATATTCAGATAATAAGTTTAACCCTTTCTATACTAAAGCGTCGTTGGTAAGTAGTTATCCAATAGGAAATGTTCAAATAATAAGTTTTACCCTTTCTATATTAAAGCATCATTGGTGCGTATAGTTATCCCATAGGAAATGTTCAAATAATAAGTTTAGCCCTGTCTATACTAAAGCATCATTGATGAGTATAGTTATCCCACAGGAAATGTTCAGATAATAAGTTGATCCCTTTCTATACTAAAGCATCATTGATGAGTAGTTATCGCATAGGAAATGTTCAGATAATAAGTTCAACAAACGACCATTGTTGAAGATATTATCTAAACATTTCCATAAAAGAATAGGACTCCTTCTGTTTTTTTATTTATATGTCGTCTGCTTATGTTACCTGTACATCCCTGCAAATAGACAATAGATCATTCCTATGCACACTTTTTACTGACTGAGATAATCCATTTAGTATACATGACAAGCTGCAAAACAGAGTTCAGTCCCCTGCCTACTCTATGTCTGAACGCTGTCGGCATGTGTATTTTCTTAATTAAATTTAACATTTTTTATTGAAGTTACAATTAATTCAATCTAGCTTGATCTAGACAATTTTCAAAATAATATGGACAGTTTAGTTTCTGAGAATAATATAGAATGGATTGTAACCTACAAAAATCTCAAATAAATAAATGTGACATTTCTTCACATTACGTGTAGGTGATTGCAGCGGTAAGTCATGCGTATGGGACTTAACTCAGCATGGAGCTTGTGGACATGGTTCATATTGACAGCGTCGTGATAAGGTAACCAACAGACAATGAGTCAATGTAACTTATTTTCAGGAAATGATAATTTCTTTATTGTGAACAATGTTATGACTGTGTAGCGACCCCCTACCCATCCACATTCATAATTCTATAGGCGCTTAATGACATCGTCTGCACCAACTCTATTTTCAGAATTCACACGTAACTATGGCAACAGAACAATGCAAGTTGGTTTTCAGTGACGACACCCCCAGAAGGGCTTCCGTTACACCGAGTGAGTACAATTATAAGAAGTGTCGAGTGGACTGCGCGTGGATTATGCGCCTCAATACTATCTCGGATAATGGTTGATTCTTTTTGCCGAAAGCGATATCCAGAGTGCATGTTGCTTTAAAGCCGCCTGACGATTTGCGCTACAACATTCATGGCCTAATTACATTCGCTTTTGATTTTTGTCCAGGCATCGAAATATAGGTCCTGAAATACATATCTACAAACATTATATGTTCCAGAAATACGCATTAAAATCATAAACAAAATACGACTTAAATATACTCAATTATATTCGATGGTCCCCATATCATCAGCTTCCAACAACAACAACAACAACATGTTCTAAAATGCCGCTTCAGTTATCCAAATAGATAATTTCCCCAAAACAGTGCTAACTACAGTCGACTATAATATAAATTTGCCCAAAACTTGTTATTTGTCAACAGTTTGTACAACGAAACCTGGCCGGATTGTCAGTTATCTGACACAATATGCCACTTGTTTTTAGAGTTATCCATCTCCATCCGCAATATGATTCGAGACTGTCGGTTTGAGGAATATTTTCCAGGCCACAAAAAGTACATGTCTCGGGAAATAATATAAATTTCAAAAATCGATATGTGATCACCCTGAGCTTTGATGGGTTCCTCGACTCGAATGACATATGTTTTACGTCCGAAGCCAAATACATAGTAATTTGGGAGCTTTATTATGATTATGCATCTTTAATTAAACACAGTGTGCTCAAGGCCGGATCCGAAAACTTGCTTTTGAAGTTCCGGAATCTGGAGTGGCATAATGAAAGTCCGGAAAATGTATTATCTTGACTGGAAACTATTTTAAAGGTACTCAATCCGATTCGACCGTCCCCATATAATCATATTCCAACAATAACATTTTTAGAAATGCCGCTTCAGTTATCAGAATCGATTAATTGCCCAAAAACAATGCTAACCATTGTCAACTATAGTATAAAATTGCCCGAAACGTGTTATTTACCAAAATGCTGTTGGACGAAATTTGGCCTTATTATCAACACAAAGCCTCTTGATTTTAGAGTTATCCATCTTCATCCGCAAGTGGTCCGAGACCGTCGGCTCGTCGACTCTTTTACTGGGCCACTATAATAAGTCTCGATGGTGAAAAATGAATAGATTTCAAAAATCGATATCTAATAACGCTGAGCTTTGATAGATGGGTTCCTCGACTCGAATCAAATGTTGTTTACACCCGAATCCAAATAAATAGTAATTGAGGGACGCTTAAAAGGATTAATTATCAACATTGCGTGTAGTACCACCAAAGATAGTTCTAGGTTTCCCTCCCATGTAGTCTACATGTGCAATTTTTTTGCGACCGCTCATTAAAACATTGTAACCGACACAAAGGAAACAATCTCACATTTACCGGAAATTATTGGAAACAAAACTCAATTTTTTCAGCACTATGATATCGACGAATTTGTTCCGAAATCTTCCGCGTAGGCATGCTATAATTAGTCTGGTCATTGAAGCATTGGACCTAGAACAAATCGTTGACAAGCTGGGTTTTTGTGTCATTTTGTCGGGCAGAATCTGGGGAAAACATATCCAAAATCCGCTAAAATCCGCTTTGGGGAACATTTTCTGGAGCAATTTCAGAAAAAAGGTCCTATTTGTGGTTTTTATGTATGATTTTCCGTTCCTTATGAAATATACACTTGCATGGCATTTAAATTAAAAGTTATACAGATGGCAGAAAATGCAACATAAACAAATTATTATTGTTGTCACGACAGACGTATGTCATTTCATGTACAGTTCGATTGTCAAAATTCAAAATGGCGGACAAAATGGCGACCCAAAGTGGTAAAATTGGATAATTTTCGCTAAATTCACCAGATCATTTCCATTTATAAGAAATTTGGTTTAAATGGCCATTTGTGCCAACATATACCATTTTAAATCAATGTCTGATAATTGTGAGCCATATCACGAGGATTGGAAATTTGGGCCCTTCAGTGTCCCTCAAATTCGAAAAAGATGTACATGTACTAAATTTCGTAGAAAAATCAATTATTATTTTAATGCCCAGAATAACCTCAAATCGAACACACCAACTGCTTTGAGATACCTCTTACCAAATTATGAATATACACAATTTTGGAGAGAGCAATGTCCGTTTAAAGTGAGATAAATTCGCATCTCATGCAAAGACTTGAAGTTCACTATTTGTTTAAGAAATATAAAATACTGCTACACTCAAAGTAAAAAGCTCCCGATAGGAACCAAATACCATTATAGAACCTAACAGTTTGGTTCCACACTGCTTTGGTTCCATCTGGAACCAAATCCTAGGTTTGGTTTTTCAAAGAACCCACAAATTTCAAGGTTAAATACTAAATCAGGCGGGATTCTTTTGAAATACTAATGTACACATGCCCATAGTCTGTTTCGAGTAATATGCATAGCCTCTGATAATTTGATTGCTGGTGGTAGGGGTAACTCTATTGTTCATATCACAAACAAGGGGGAAAGTATGGGACAATAACTGTATTAATATAATTTTGCTGGTGCAGCATTAAAGATCACGTGCCAGTGCATGCTCTAATATATGCCAGTCTCCCATAGGGATCGTCGCATATATAAGTTCGCCGCATTATTTTTTCGAATTTATGATGTTCCGAGCCAAACTTCAAAAAGTTCCAAGGTTTTGTAGTGGTGGAATATGTTCTCTATACGGGCGTTAGCCTGTGTAGAGATTCAAGGCATGATCGATATATAGGTATATTCTATATACCTTACTGTATTTAAATTCGCGCGGTACTATTTTTCGCGTACCCATTGGTGCGCGAATTTAAAACTGAGCAAAAAGATTTAGAACTCCTGAGTTATAGCGAACCACAGGGAAAAGCAGATGGATATGTTGATGAGTTACATACATTAAGAAGGCTGGATTGAATGTAGACAACTAGACCTGATTTTATGTTGGGCTATTTATTACATGCGGGCGACCAACATAAACACCATTACTCATAATTAGGTAAAGCAACAAAGTATGGTAACATCGTCGGTAATATACATGTGCCAGGTTGAATGATGGCAACACAACCCTCAGCCAAGTGTTGATTTTCCTCTGAAGTGAACTGCCAAATATCTGGTTGTGGTGTTACTTCTTTCGAGTTCATTCCAGACTCATTCCAATGATGTCTATAATTATTTCAATTTAATATCACTGAGAACAATTGGAGCATATAAACACACATCTTCACAACGCATTGATGATGCAGTCATGCTTTACAAGCACGGCGTCGTTATTGTGTTTAATATATACATATACCTTCAGGAACGATTAAGAACTATGTCATCAAAAGATCCAAAACTTTTAGGAAAATATTGTTGTCATTTTTGAATTCGCGCAGCTATAGGTGCGCGAATTCAAATTGCGCGAATTCAAAACTGAGCGAAATAGTACTGCGCGAAATTAAATACGAGTAAGCTATGTATGGTTTTTCAACTTTAACCAATGCGAACGACTTCCGTATATATAGCATTATTTATCGGACATTTCGCAGACATCCGTCGGTGTAGTTTATAGCTTTGGATAACAAAGATCGATCCGATTTGTCACCCAATTAGTGAAAATAAATTAAGTTAGTCATCCGCTTCAAAACCAGACAACGGAAAAAATACTAGCCATCACACCATTCGCATTATCTATGGCACAGGCTTCGCGAGAGTCAATTAACAAGTAGAATTTGGATCATGCATGGTCCAACAAGGACTATACTCAGATACAAAATGTTCCCTATATGTAACGAGGAACTCGGGGATGAGTATCATATATAATCTTCAAATGCAAGAAACTACTCGATCTAAGACAAAAACACATCAAACCGTACTACAAAGTTAGGCCCAACACATACAAATTGAATGCGCTCTTCACCTGCAGAAATAGACGAACTCTAACTAATCTAAGCAAATTCATCCGCGACGTCCTATATACGTTTAATGGAACCTCCTGTGGCAAACAACATCGCCTTAATATAAATGATCAAACGATTTACCACAGTCACGACTCTCAAGTTACATGTTCACCACCCCATAGTAACCCGACCCAGGCACCACCCCTATTTTTGCCGAGTATATAGTCTATATTCAATGGACCCCCCCCCCCCCACATATGTATATATATATATATATATATATATAGCGAGCCAATGATGACACGTGAGATTATTTTAACCCCACCCTCTCCATGATTGCACGTATACCGTACCTACACCCACCCACAAATGTGTTATATTCATATCCATGCTATACCGTTCAATTGATTTATGTACATATATATATATATATTCACTCAATTATACCAATGTCTCCCCATTGTCTGGTGATTTGAGAATAAATGATGATGATGATCATCATGAACCAATTCATGACGGAAGCTTCGCTAGTGCAGCATTAAAGACCCTGTACCAGTACATTCTCTTATATATGCGAATCTCCCATTAGGATTAGTTATAGACCAAAGCATTCTCATATATATGTGAGGCTCCCAATGGTATGCTCGCATATATAAGAGAATGCATTGGCACAGGGTTTTCGCAAAATTTCTGGAAGCTCCAGTCATGGAAGGGTTAAAGTTTCCATCAATAATACGTTGAACTCGACTACAAAATTAGTAAATTACAGATTATAATTGATCGGAATGGTAGCCTAGTCCGAATGAATCAGTAGCCGTGTGGCCACTAGCCGGGGGGGGGGGGGGGTAACAGAATAGCCCTCCTACAGCCCTCGCAAAATTGACTCCAGGAGGGCTATTTTCAGCCCCCCTAAAACTGGTAAAACTCGCCAACATGAAATTCACTTTGTGAAACTAACCTGTTAGGACATATAATAAAAACTTTCTGCTAATCTCTGACATCTTCTGGTATGTTCTCAGCAACAAAGAACCAGGCTGTCTTCAATGCCACTATAAATATCCACTGCACAGATAACATTAATTCAAGAGAAGAGAGGAAGTCTAGGTTGGCTTATTAGCCCTTCTAAGGCAACCCAAGACTTAGAGCGCTATTTTCAGCCCCCCTAGCTGCAATTATCAAACTACCAGGCCTGAGTATTAACTCGGGTAAAATATCAAAAATGTAAAATTTGAGGAGGGCCATAGCCATGATTCTCGTCATGAATTCTTCATTTTTCGTTTTCATTAAGCGAACCAACGAAATTGGTCAAAATGAAATTAATAGACCCAAATCACATGTGAATTCTTCGTAAGTTGTGAATTAGTTACTTTCATTTTCATCGCAATGCTTCATTCCCAATTCCGCGTTTTTTTTTTGCAATCTCCACACTGTTGCTAACCGGAAGTCACGTGATAATTTCTCCAAAATCCATACCCGCGATCTTGAAAAATCTCGGATGGATTAGAAAAAATTATATGACGTCATTCACCTGCCTAAGGTATAGACACGCTTGGTGTTTGCTATAAGGTTCTCTTCAAAAAGTTCTAAGGTTTTGTACTGGTGAAATATGATCTCTGCATACGTTAGCCAGAGTAGAGATTCATGGCATGATCTACTTTAAAGATACTTGACCTTGTGGCTATTTTGTCTCAAGATCGACAAAAATAACTTGCTCCAGAAGACAGATCACGGTGATCGCCGCCAGAATCGGATTTAATCGAAACTAGTTTTGATTGATATCGCGCTATTTATTGCGTTTGATTTGTAACGCGATTTCTTTGCGGTCACTGATATATTATATCTGTGGAAATTAGACTTTCTTTGTAATAATAATTGTTTTAACTTTTCTCCGACTGGAAATTGCTAATTTTGGAACTCATTGGTGAAAATAAAGACCAAGACGATGATTATATTTTCACAGAAGCTGAAAATGGTAAACCCCGAGAAGAGAACGATGACGTAATTACATGACCTCATATTTGTTTTATGGAGTCATTCGTTTGACTAATAATTAATCTGTGTGATTCGCAATGAGATAAATTTGCATGCATATGAGAGCAGCAACAAATAATCATCATGCTTTGGCTCTCTCTATATATATGGTAGAGCCATAATTAGGCCTTTTGCACACAGCCCCCTGGGGGAAATTACTGAAATACCAATATAGACTATACCAGTGACAAGGTTCAAGTGGCTAAAACTACACCAACTATCAAAGCCCTATTAAATTCGAGAAATTGATGATTGCAGCCAAAATATATTCAGGTGTGTCTTTATTTGCAATAGAATTTCCTTTCATTTGACATAATAATAACTCGGCGAAATTGAACGAAGCGAAGTCGAGATATCGTATCGGAAACTACCGATATCTACCGAAGAAATCGGGTCGCCAATGTCGCTGTCTGCTCAGAGGCCTTTGACTATAAATTCAATATATTTAGCAATTATTTACACGCGATGACATAACCTATAAATGCTCATATATGTTCCGCAACTCACTGCGAAGCCACCCATACCTTTTTTTTTTATTTCAACCGATGTGTTTGTGTCCAATTTTTCAACTTTATTCATCAAACGAATTCCAGAAAGTGTCTGCTGATGGCAGTAAATTTTGAAAGCGAAAGTAAAACAAGAATGCGGGGGGGGGGGTCAAGGTCGCGCTATTTTCGCAGGATTTTAATGTATCAAATCACATTCCAAGTATTAACTATAGCTTTCAAGTTCGCTTCTGTTTTAAACTTCTTGGTACAGAGAAAATTAACAATTCAAGTGTTTCTTCAATACTCTATCGGATATCTATGCATATTGATTTTTTCAATCCAACATTTGTGAACTTTACTCTAGTTTATTTTCAACCAATCACCAAGCCGGTCAAAATTTATTGTCAATAAGACACATATGAGGATATTTTGGCTTCAATTGTCGATTTTCATAATTCATTAAGGTTTTGATACCATTACTTACCATTCTTCTTTCAAATAGCAAATCAAATACAATTCGAAACTTGTGTAAAATTTATTTTCCACATCAATGAAAGAGCTAATTGCTTTACTGTGTAATTATATCTTGTGTAGATATATTATCTGTGTAATTATTATCTCATCTTGATCGTCTGAGGTTGCGAGCAATGATATGTTTTGAATCTATGTTTATGCATATTTATATATATTCTTAAAACCGTGTATTTGGTAGAAGAATTAAAATGAATTTAATCTGATATTTGATGTTGTTTTAGCCAAAATCGATAATTTGAACCTTGTCACTGGTATTCTAATATATATTTTGGAACTTCTGTTTGTCTGTTAGCTCTGGCCGGGAAAACTTCCGGACGGATTTCGACCAAACTTCCTATCTAAGTGTCGTCGCGTTGCCTTTGAGAAGCTCCAGGCACTCATTCTCCAATTCCCACTGCCGCCGTCTTGGAATTGTGGAGTTAATCGCGTGATAGTTAAAGAGCGTTCGTATCCGCAGTGTCGTTGATAAAGAGCGTATCTGTGTCCAGACATGAGCGTGTTGTGTCTGTGTCCAGACATGACCGTGTTGTGTGGTCCTTATGTCTGTGTTCGTAGTTAGGGGTTCCTAGGAATGGGGGAGATTTTCATCGGGTCAGTTTTTCCGCCCGAGGTGACCTTCACCTTGAAACGGGTACCCACAAATGATATATATGTATGTGTGTGTCCGTTATAGACTCGAAAACGGCCCTACCGATTGAGTGCAAACTTACTACCTAGGGGACTTTTGTCCTGGAAGTCTCATGGACCAGTCAAATTGTGACCCCGACCTGACCTTGACCTTCAAAAAGGTCAATTCAAGGTCAAATCGGGTAAAACTAACGGATTTCGACGAAATTTGATACCTAGGGTTACTTTTGTCCGGGGAGTGTTTTGGACGGGTCAAATCGTCAATCCGACCTGACCTTGACCTTCAAAATGGTCAATTCAAGGGCAAAGCCCGGATGAAGTCGGGTCACCTGCTAGTAGTTTATATTGGTAGTTTAGTAATTTTCCCCAGGAGCCTGTGCTTTTGCATACACTGTATGCATGGGTACCTTTTGCATATTTTCAGGTGCCCAATTCACGTTCTGGTAGACGAAGTATACACCCCTGGTTAGGTAGTCCTGCTAATTTGCTATGATGCTGGTGGGTCCTGTTGAATTTCAATGTTGCTGGAAGGAAAAACTGATGCTGTTAAGAAAATGTACCAGTTTTTTTACTTCTTAAGTTGTTGTTTGATTAAACCATTCTTTACTAAATGGATTCTCCCATCCAGTTATAAAAGTATATATTGGGATGGTATATTATTCATTTGCAGGGGTGTTCTGGGTTGGGGACCGAGCAGAAAACAGAAAGACAAAAAGCATAACACAAGTCTAGAAAGATTCCTTTTGATTTCTGGGAAATGTTCAGATAATAAGTTTGACTAACTATGAAATTTTTGGTTTTTAATGTGAGACCCAGAGACAATGTTCTCGCAGGTTTACGTTGTTGTTTTAAACTTAAGTTTTCTCCAGTGATGACAATGTCAGCACGTGTAATTATTCTAGTAGTTTCAAGGACGACGTCGTGGCTAGAGGGCACCCATTGGGGATGTCTACCTTGGAATTTCCTACAGCACACCTCCCCCGTACTGGGAATGGATTATGAACCTTTCAAATTTAATTATTGCTTTTGCATTCCATTAGGCATACGTGTTTGGCATTTCATCCCCATGACTATTTAAAGCATTTAACACCCTTTCTCTGAATTATCCTGTCATCTTCATTGTTTTTCATCAAACTGTCGGGGTGGCCGGGTCCCCATTACCTTTGAAAAAAAGAAACTTGCGTTGGACGGGTGGATGTCCGAGATCCGAAAGGTGAAAACTTGCGTTCCCGGGGTGGTGGGTCCCAAAAAATTCAAAACCAAATTTCAACCTTGTATCCTGGTATTTTTTCTTGACCGAACCCTCCCCCTTGAACTTGTGGCCATTTCAGTCCAAACATTTGGCTCAATTAAAGTCAGCTGTTAGTGAGAAAATGTTAATTATTTTGGTCTATAATACATCACACGTCAATCTAGATAGCAAATTAACAGGACCACTTAACCAGCGATTGTTGATATGTATTTGATCAAGCCACAAAACAGAGTTCAGTCCCCTCGCTACGTGATGTTTGAACGCTGCCGGCATGTGTATTTTCTTAATTAAATCTAACATTTTTGTTGAAGTGTTTTGTCAGTTACAATTCATTCTGGTTTGATTTAGACAATTTTCAAATGAATACGGACAGTTCAGTTTCTCAGAATAATGCAGAATGAAAAAAAATCGCAAATAAATAAATGCGCGCGCCGAAAGCGACAAAATGTGCGATATTAGCGCATGTCTGGGCGCGCCGAAAGCGACAAAATGCGCGCCGCAACATTTTGTCGCTTTCGCGCTTTCGGCGCGCCGAAACATGTGCTAATATCTCACATTTTGTTGCTTTCGGCGCGTTACTAATGGCGCACTTTTTGTCGCTTTCGGCGCGCCGACAGCGCCTTTAGGAAGTGGCCCTAATAGTATTCCATAGGTAAGTCCTGCATAGGGGACTGAACTCTGCATGGAGCTTGTGTTTTATCGATGTGTCGAAACAGATGGAATATAATTATTTGGCCTGTGGCCGAGACATGAGTAGTTCAGGAGGAGTAACTCTATGTTACAATAGCAATGTGGCATGGACGAATACCGACCAAAATATTCTTTTAATCGTTTGACTTGAGGGATTTAGAGTTAAAGTACTTTCCCCTAGCAGAGACAAACACAATCGTCAAAGGTGGCGCTTTCTTGTTAACCTGTATATATACTAAACACGCATTGACGAGTAGTTACGACCATGCATATTTCCCACCAATGAATATGAATTCTTCTGCACTATATGTAATTCTCGGTTCATCAGGAGTGGAACATCTAACTTTAAAATTTATTGAGCACTCACGGTGTTTATTCCACGGTATGGGTTCGCAGCCTGAGGAGGACGAGTTGTCTTAACGGACTTCCGCTTCTAGCGGGGACTGACCCCGACAGGCAATTTGACCATCTCGTAATGGTGTGTCACCTCTTTCGGGGTGCTCCAGCCGATAAGAGTGGTCCGCAATAGCCCCGGGCCAACAAAAAAAAAGAAGGTATGGGTTCGCAGCCTGAGGAGGACGAGTGGGGCCTGACGGACTTCCGCTTCTATCGGGGACTGACCCCGACAGGCAATTTGACCATCTCGTAAGGGTGGGTCACCTCATTCGGGGTGCTCCAGTCGATAAGAGTGGTCCGCAATAGCCCCGGGGGGGGGGGGGTCATAAAAAAAAATTCCAGACACGCGTGTCGATGTTTTTCATTTTGGCCACTTTCCAGACTCGCCACCTCAGTTTACTATTCTACTACTACTAAGTAGTTGTACTAAATATCGGGTACCCATGTGCCAATTTTGTTTGTTTTTTTACATCGCCTCTTTCGAAGACCCACACTCTTACAAAGATCGATTATGGTACTATTTCTGTAATCTAAAACTGACAGCTCAACAACCAAATGTGTATTTGATGTTAACTGAAATGTTTGCCATACTCGTGTAGCTGATAAAGGCCAGAGCACACTAGAACGCCGAGAAAATGAGGATTTAATTTGGCCGAATTTTGAGGTCATTCGGCCAAAAAAACATGGCTGCCAGCGGCCATCTTGGATTTCAAAATTTGCAACAAAATACAACACGATAACTGCCTGCAGTCAGTTTACCAGTTAGAATTACATTATTTCTCTCATTCAAACTGATTCAAAGTGGTTTTGAAGCCCAACTCATTGCCAAAACACTAAAAACAAGCAGGAATTTTTTTTTTTAGTTGCGGAAAAAATTGCTTGTTGGTGGCTTTGACCACCCACCCACCCCGGCATACGTGCCGGAAGAAAAAATTTCACCCCCCCCCCCCTGTCTTGTATAGGTTTTATAAATGGGGAATCGCACAATGAAGTTATTTTCTTCGGTTACTACGTCTATGCCAAACGTTTTTGCAAATTCTCTCATCCACCATTAACACATGTGTCAGTATGTGTTTATTACACGACACTCCCGTCCTATAGAATCTGTAAATTAAAAAAACACAGACTTGCAAGGTTTATTATTATTATTATATCTTTATTTCCTCCAGATATTGAAGATTTTACAAAGAATATAACATTGTTATGCACAACATAATGAATAGATATCATAATTAAATTTTATAGAGACAACACAAATAAATATGATAAGCAAGACGTATTTACTTTTCTACAATGGTGGATATAATGACGATAATGATGATGATGATGATGATGATGATGATGATGGGGGTGATGTTGAGAACGACGACGTTGATCGATGATGACGATGTTAATGTTGAACGTGAGGAAGAGGATGATTATATTGATGATGATGATGATGATGATGATGATGATGATGGTGACGACGATGATGATGATGATGATGATGATGATGATGTAGATGATGATGTAGATGATGATGTAGATGATGATGAAGATGATGTTGAAGATGAGGAAGAAGGTTATGACGATGACGTCAATGTCAATGATGATGATGATGATGATGACGATGACGATGATGATGATGATGATGATGATGATTTGGCAGTAATCGTTACCATGAAGTCCAGAAAGACATCTATATCATCAACTGCTGTACACATATCGCCAGTAATATGAGTCAAATGAAGCAAAACCGAATTTTTGAGCTGACACTTTCTGTAAGAGTGTTTGAAAAGTCACTTTTGTGTAATGGTATGCCCAGGTTCGTGACTGAATCCGTTTTGTTAACTGCTATGCCATTTAGTATCCATGTGCGATTGATAGAGGCATATTTAGATTTCTCATTGAAGACAATTACCTGACATTTCTGTTGGTTATACAAAAATCGCCGTTTTTTACTGTAATTGCCACATATATAACACATTTTTTGTGTACAGGTGGGTTTTTGTTTAGCATAATGCAGATGTTTGTTATTGTGAACGGGTGTTAGAAGCGAATTATTTCTCGAATATAGAGGTCCCCATAGGTGTTCGTGAAATGAGGTTAATGTATGCAGAAATACAATGAGCGGAATATAGTGCGATACGAAATTGAAGTGTTTCTGAAAGAATACGTGTTGGACATTCTAGCTTCTTCTTCCTTGTATGGTACACATTTCTGAAGCTAATTTATACCAATGAAATAGTGTCATACAGTTGTGTGCTATAGGAGTCCAATTAAACACAAATGGGGTGTGATTAAAAAGGTCTTGGTTAATATACTAGTACATGTATCTTGATGGCTTATATTCGTCATAATAATGTTCCTCTCTGTTTCTTCACATAAAGTCTTTTGTGAGGAGAAGTGCACGATTTTTGACCGCTTGCTAAAATCCTTCCATTCAAGATACGATCACGGTGTTGTCTTTTTTTTTGGGGGGGGGGGGGGCTATATAATGGTGATATGTATGTGGCATTCGAATATATTAATGATTGATATATAATTTGGAAATACTTACAAAGAACAACATACGAAATACCTGATATACAGTTAATTCCGCCCAGTGTTTTTATAACTTTTGGGGGCTTCTTATGACAAAGTTAATGCGATCGTCTGCTGCCATTACCACTCACTTTGGGTCCCAATTTTAGATAGTGCAAACCATTTCGCCGGTTGGCACTGATGAATAGTCGCTGAGTGACTATCAAATTTAGCACTAAAGTAACATCGATTCAAGAAACCAAACACGCGGCGGTATGTTATTTATGGCTGCAAAAACGACTATCATATGCGCTAATAATTACTTTATTAATATAAATATATGGTCTGCTGTACGTTAAAGGTACGGTTGGCCTTGGCGGTGGGTATCCTGTGAAAATATTTCCACCCGTCAAAAACCGCCATAAACAGAAAGAACAACAAAATGTAGACAGACTTTGTCCATATACAAATAAGAAATATCGCATAAACAGTATGTTATTGTCAAAGTAACTTTTCTGGTGTTTGTTTATATTATGATGGTAAACATAAAGATCGTTCTTTGTTGGTGAATTCCTTATATGGAACGAATAAAGAGCGTTTATGCCATTTGTGTGTGATTAGCCAGCAGCATTGTGCTGTCTTCTGTAACACAATCAGGCTCTTGCTTAGGTAAAATATAGTAAATATTTATGATAATATGCCGTTTCGCGATGGTCATGGTATATATGAACGAAACTGTATGCGTTTTAATGTTTTTCTGTTTACGGTGTTTGGAACAAATATGAATATTTTCGACAACTAAGGCCTCACGTGCCTTTAATAACTTCCAAAGTGAACCACGCTATCTTGATTTACTGAAATAACTCATCGCAGTTATGTAATCTATATATATACACGGCGCGCGCATTTTAAACCGATTCCGCATTTTAGTATCGCGCGGCTGACTACGATTATGTAATCGTAGTCGGCATAATAAACTCCGGCTCCAAGTCTGTGTTTTTAATTTGCTCGCCCACAACTACGTCATCCGTAGTTTAGTCATGCACGGAAATCTCCGAATATCGGTGGTGGGATTATTTATTAATTTTTCGGCTTATTTATTATGCGATCGGAATGGGACTTGGGTCATTTCAATCACAACAGGGAGGGCTTTCCGATTGCGTTTGGTAGTTTCTAGACCGAATAAATCCTTTAAGATCCATGCATAGTTCTACGAAACGCTCTATAATAAGTTATTATACAATGTTGGGTATACAGAGGGTGTTTTTCTTGTTTGAGTCCAATATGACTTTTCACCAAAACCTGGACGAGTACAAGAATACAATACGTAATGTACACAGCATATTATATAATGACATTTGTATTATCCCTCTGTATATGTTCACTGATGGTGTATTATCAGCCCCATCCATTAACTCCGCATTTGAAGATCATAAAAATAAAATATATAATTAGTCTATACACGAACGTACTACGGCTTCAAATTTATTCTTATGTCATTCCATCTGTGGGTATATAGTAATTTATGACAAGCATGCATGTGTTCAGTTGTGTTTTGTGGATATATATTTAAAGGTACTCAACCCGTAAAGAGGGTCCCCATCTCAACAGATTCCAACAACAACAATCCGATCAGAGGGTCCTATATTACTATTTCTTTGGCTTTGGGGGTAAAAAATATTTGATTCGAGTCGAGGAACCCATCAAACAAAGCTCAGAGTTATTAGATATTGATTTTTCAAATTTGTTATGTTCTCGAGATCAGTACTAATAACTGCCGTAATCTGCTCTGGATGTGTACTCCAAATCTATTCAAACAGACAAGGATGAATAACTCTAAAATCAAGTGGTAATTTTAACGCAATTTTGATTGAGTTCTGGGCCAGATAGTATTCCCGATAATGAAAAATAATAGATTTCTAAAATCGATATCTAACAAATCTGAGCTTTGATGGGTGACTTCCTCGACTCGAATCAAATATTTTTGACCCCCGAAGCCATTGAAATAGTAATTGAGAGGAGTTTTATCGGGTTGAGTACCTTTAAATGAATGATTTAAAAAGGAAATTCTGATTGCGATAAGACAGCAATATAGTAAGGCGTGAAAGTTGATGGCTTTTAAAGTAATTTGTATATGACAATTTGCATATATAATGCTGGAAACGTGATGTGTGATGTATGGCGTGTGTATAAATTATGTCTATTATGTTTTGGAAAAGTATTCAATTGAAATTAAGAAAAAATAATAAAACAAGTATTATCCGTACGGTTCAGTTAAGTCGAAGGAAACTTGGAATAGGTGGCCGATTGTGTTAATCTTGGAATATCCTATCACAGATGCAATCGACATAGTCATCTGAGATTCGAATGTATTAAAGATGCTAGGTATGTTTTGATTAAGATCATGCAATTACTCTCTATACTCTGGCTACGCCCGTATAGATCATACTCCACAAGTTCAAAACCTGGAAACTATTTGATGTTCTGATAAGAAGTTTATAACATTGAAAAAAACAGCGCATGTAATATATTTCTGAGTTAATGCATGTTTCTTAGTAATTTATTTCGCTGTACGTGGTAGTATTATTATACTGTATGTATAGGTCTCAGCTCGAGATTGCATGATTTAGGTGACTTTGTTGATCCGATTTTGATTTTCATATCTTACAATCATGGAATTTCTCCCGCAAAACAATGCAATGTTTATTGTGATATCGACTCACAAAAATCACAAAAAACCATCACCAAACGATCATGGTATTTATTGAAAATAATAGGCTATGTATTATATGACTGTCATTATTTTCACTAAATACCATGATCGTTTGGTGATGGTTTTCCGATAAATCGGATCATCACAGTATCGTTTTCCGACTCCATATATATATATAGGCCATGCGTGTCAGAACGAGGCTCCTGAACTTTTCAATTGAGACATTTCTTCTTAAAATTGTTGTTGTTGATTAAATTGTTGCGATTCGTACATAAAATTTGAATTCAACTGATCACCTTTTTCGCAATAAATTTCAGAGGTTGGTTGTGATAATTAAGTTCAAGTGGTCATATAATAAACATATCTTTATACAACAGTGAAGTGATCTAAGTCTCCACTCGTTGAGAAGGTGGGTTCCCGGATCAGACTCGCAGCCTGCGGCAGCTCGTCTGAACCGGGATCTCACCTTCACAACTCGGCGTGATATGGAGTAAACAGATCACGTCACTGTGGTGATAATCTCTAAATATCACATGAAACCCCTATTATATCATTTAAAAAGCCGTTACATATTCCCTTATCTCTCACTGGTGACGAATATGCGCGTGTTTCCCGCTAACTTGGCATTGCGCCAACAAAATGACTTTACATTGAATCAGGCGGATTCATACTATTTCGTAAAGCCGCACATTTATATACAACAACACAAGACAATGCAAAATGATCGCTTTCTTCATTAAAGTTATTCTTGTCCAACTTCGTTGCGCTAACGAAAATAGACACAAATTACAAAGAGGCAAATTAAGGGGACTCTATATTTTCTGTCGCCAGCACAGAGAGCGCAATACTGTCGCATGCATTCGTTTGTGAAGCGTCTTAGTCAACGCTGTAAATGTATGCATTTTGCAGCTTTTTAAAAGGATTTTGATTTGTTAAAAAGGCATAAAGCTCTAGTTTTTCCATGAGACATACAAAATCTTCAACTCGTTATGTTGGGATATTAGATTTTATGAAACTCGTTTGATAAATTTGATTCACAACTCGTCTACAACTCGTTGTTAATCATATTTATTAAACTCATTTTATAAAATCCTATATCCCAACTACCATCATTAAGATATTTTTGCAAAGCCTACAAATATACCCTTTACTGTTAATAAAACACCGACAAAATTGATGATTGTGTATATATAATAATAAAATGGTTCATTACTGATTCACGGAATATATATCTGATATAGGCCTATATATAGCCATGTTTTTTATTGTTTGACATTGTACGTTATCTAATATATCCCTATATCTGGTCTGGCTACAATAGCTTTGTATTATTGTAACAATGACCGGGGAATATTAAAATAACTCCAGTGGTTATTACGATAATCACCAGCTATTTTAAGCGTATATAGATATATGCCCCACCTTCTAGCTAATAGTAACACGCTTCGAACAAGAGGTTACATATAATACAGTACGAACAGCACAATTATATGACACAAATCAGCGGATTTAATTTGGTATACATGTACCAGGGGCATTGGCTGTGGCATCATTGATATGGCTCAAGCGTTACAAGAAACAAGAAATAAGTAGTGCGTCGAAAACGATCATAAAAGTTCATATAGTTATTACTTAGGACACGCTTTATCACACGTATACCTACCGCTTTTGGTACGACTGAAACAGTGACGATGATTGGATTTTTGCTAGGCTGACAACAATTCAAAACATGCTAAAACTTCATATTTCCAAATTCGACAACTGGTCACGAAAACAAATCATATTAACGGGTTCATTTGTGCGATATAATTATTTTCTGGTATGGAGAACTTACAGGTGTTGCATCTGCACTATGCTCGAACTTTCGTTTTCCAAATATCTTGTGGTACTTGGATTTAATTACTACCAGGTATAGCTGTGATTTAACCAGATATCCCCTCGCTGTCGGATATTAGTCCAAATAAAACCTCGGCTACGCCTCGGTGAATATTTGGACTTATACCTGACACCTCGGGGAATATATATACCGAAATAACATTTTGCCTTGATGGAGAGTACTAACAAGATATAGAGTTCTCCTCCTTGTTACACTCCGAACGCATTTCTGTGAGGTCGCCTGCGTGAAGGTTCTCTTCTGATCATAGTCCGTAGAACTTTCCCGAACCGTTGCCTGCATTGCATATGTAGTTATGTACATGTATAATTGATTGACGCGTTTCCGGACAGTGTCTTCGATTCATTTTTAAATATTATTTTATACTCCGGAAACTATATATAAAATGTGTAAAAGTTTTAAGGGACACGGCTACTATATATATAATAATAAATCGAAAACGGTTTCGGTTGGATGCATGCATGCATGGGTGGCCATGCACGACGTGGGTGATTCCATGTTTGCCTCTCTCAGTGACACGAGTGATGAGATTCGCTCAATTGAAGTCTCCCCAGAGAGGTATCTGTATTATACTATTAAACGGTGTCTCGCGGGTGCACGGTGTCCATGCACTTAACCCTTTGAACCCGACTGGCCGCAAAAGCGGCCAGCCAGAAAACGTTCATACACCCGACTGGCCGCAAAAGCGGCCAGCAGCATTCAGTGATATCATAAACCTATGTAGCATGTGTATACATGTTATAACCATTGGTATGTCCACTTATATCTATGTAAATGATCCCAAGGAACTTCAGCAGTTCCCTGGGTGCATGTGTATTTAGTTTGTTGCCGACTAGTTGGGGTAGAAAAACATGCGCATGCGCACAGCGCAGAATTCAACAAACGTACATTATTTGAAGCGATTCGGGTAAAGCTCTATACATTGTTGCGCGGTTCGCAGGATTGTAGAAAGACACCATTTGGATCACTCTTTTTGGTTTAAATTAGTATTGCATACATAATCAGTGTTCTGTCATATGTGAGGAAGGTGCAAGCAGTTTCTTATTTGAGTCGATTTGTTTCGCGCATGCGCATAGGATAAAATGATAAATGTATGGATGTTGGTGAAATGATACAATCACATCAAGGATCTCCATAGTACATAAATTTGCGTTATACAGCTGCACGTTTTGACATTGCACCATAGTAGTACTATGGAAATGGGTTGCATGGTCACAATACCATCTACTTGCGCGTGCACATTACAAACACGTGGTCAAATCGTGCATTATTGAGCAATTATGTAAAGTTTAATACTCGTGGCACCATTTGAACATGACCATCACTGTGCCCTCGGAACATTTTTTAGTTTTATGGCGGCCATTTTGGTCTCCATTATTGGTTTTACGTAACTAGTTGACTTATACATATTACAATACAGCCTCTATGAAATAAAGATCAGTTACAACCGGTGTGCACACTCAGTGTGCACAGTGCACACTCAGTGTGCACAGAGTGCCGATATTAAACTTGGCAACCATCTTGGACGCCAACTTGGATTTTAATACCTTCATAATCTAGGATTTGAACGGAATCTTAGATTCTCCATGTCCTCGGATGGTTCTGCCCTATATGACACTACAAAATGTGCATTGTCGATATTTTATTGGAAACAACCTGCTGGGTGCATTTAAGTGGATATTTGGGAAATTGGGGTGAGGGTTAAGCTTTTCTCGATTAGTTTACCATTTGGAGATATATAATAAAGATAGGAACATCATTTTGTAGGCAATACCCTTCCATTTGCAAAAATATTTAACTTGGAAGAATTCGACAGATATGCTATATTTGCACAGAGTTGATGATCTAGTCCGGTTACCATACATCTGGTGTATAGAGTGTCAATATAAAAATTGGCGGCCATCTTGGACGCCATCTTGGATTTTATATTACCTTCCTAATCTAGGATTTGAACGATGTTTTACATTATCAGTGTCGCCGTACGATTCTACACAATATGAAAAGGTAAACTGTGCATTGTCAATTTATTTGGTGGACACAAACTGCATGGACACATATATGTGGTTATTTGTGAAATTGGGGGGAGGGTTAAGTTTTTGTCTATTATGTCAATACTTGGAAAGATATAATGTAAGTATGAACATCATTATATAGGGGGTACCCTTCCATTTCCAAAAATATATAACTTGGAAGAATTCGACAGATATGCTATATTTGCACAGAGTTGACGCACAACACTTAGTCTGAATCGCCATGAATTTTTGACGCGTCACGCTACACATTTTACCATGACGTCACGAAATCAGAACGAAAGCAGGAAAACGATGTTGAATCTGATTAAGTGTCTATATTCGTTCCATATTTTGTAAATATGTTTACAATCTTTCCGATGTTGCTGCCCTGTTAACCAGTTGGCTAATGCCTGTTAACCTTTGAAAATATGTCATTTTTTAGGTAGGGTACCATATGAAACATAGTGAAAAGTTATATTTTGTCACCTATCTCGGCTCGGCGCCCTCTGAATTCGAAAACTAGAGTAATTTTCCCATAAGAAAATGATGGTCGCATAAATTCCCCCGATGTGCGACGATCACCCCCCAGCACAGCCTAGACTACTATACAGGGCCTGGAACCTACGTCACCGGAAGGGTAACCCTACATCAAAATAACTGTAAATAAAGTTCGACTCGCTACTTCGACATCGTTTTTTAAATAAATACAATCGATTTCGATGTAATATTATAAGCAAAGGAGCTATGCCACCTGCAAATCTCGACAAATACAGAAACCGAAAATCGGAAAGAATTGCTTATAATGAGAATTTCGCATTCGCAATTCAAAATCGCGTCCGATTTCCTATTTTCGTGCAGGTGTTAACGCCAACATTTCATGTTCTCCGCGCCCTAAACTCATTTTAAAACCGTATACATTGAGTTTCGGAATATTATAAATGTTAAATTTGAATCAATAACAAAAAATTAACTTTCCCGTGGTTTGTTTGTAAATTTCTTAAGACACAAAGAATTTGTATGAATTTGTCTATTAATGGTAACGCCCACATCGCGTTAACGCTCACATAATATTGACCTGTTTGCACTCAGAATTGAGTCACCATCCGTATAATCCGGTAGATGAACTATTAACGATCGTGTTCACATATACACACTCAGTTAAATGCGTTACTATATGACACAAATGGCTGTTATAGAGATGCCAATATACTATTTGATAATACTATATATAAAGACGAGCATAAATTCATGGCATAATCATTGTTTTTACGTTCTCGTTGTATATTCGTTAGTTTAATTAAGGCCGTGGCTAAAGAACGGTATACCGCTCAGTAGTACCAAACGCTAAAGAACGGTATACCGCGCTTTAGCTATATGGGCCTGATACGCTAATTAACGGTATACCGCTCTTTAGTGTTTGGTGCTAAAGAACGGTATACTGCTCTTTAGTGACAAACGCTAAAGAGCGGTATACCGCGCTTTAGCTATATGGGCTTGATACGCTAATGAACGGTATACCGCTCTTTAGTGTTTGGTGCTAAAGAACGGTATACTGCTCTTTAGCCCTCAGTGCTAAAGAGCGGTCCATGTTGGATGAGCGGCACGTGCGTTGCCAAGATATTTTGCGCATTGCGCCAACACATAACGTTATAATCCGTACCGCTCTTTAGCACTCATCACTAAAGAGCGGTATACCGTTTTTTAGCCCTCAGTACTAAGGAGCGGTATACCGTTATTTAGCCACTTCGTTTAATTAAGTGTATCTACTGTCATTCGTTCTCTTATTCCATAATCATTGTTATAGTACTACTTTGTTATTCCATTCTATTTCCGTCGGTTAAATCCATGTTAATATGTTCATATTTCCAGTTTCGTCTGATAGTTGTCGTTAAAACATTATCATGCAATAAAGATTTCTTTAATTATATTCTATTACTAACATTCATTGTTTACCCATGTTTATTGATAATGAATTGAATGTGTTATTCGGTCCAGGAACCTTCGTTGTCAAACAATCTGGTCACGCATCAATTATATTCGCAATCCAAAACCAAAACATCGGGATATATGTAACGGATAAATACATTTTCAAACACCCTGTCCCACCATCAGTCAATAATCATAAAGTATGGTTAGGTACTCAAGTCCCAAAAACTAATTGGTCACATATATTAACTATAGCAGGTTATATAGTGAATTGTGAACATAATATGGTTCCTGTGGCTGGATATTCATTTAGTTTGGTTATGTTTAACATTATATATTAATTTTTTTTATATAAACTGGATAGTCCGTTTATTGAATACTTTTTGCAGACAAAAATTATATATACAAGGAAAAAACCAACTTAAAGTTGAATAGAAGAAAAAATACAACAAAAAGAGGCATGTTGTATCGTCTAAGAGAAGAGGACAACTATTCTCGCCAGCGACCAAGCGTCGGAGAATATGTATACGACCGAATGTGAGTCCAGTGTGTTCGAGATTTATATATAACACTCCAGAAAAACTCAGAACTCTCCGAACCCCAAGATCAGACAGGAAGAGGGTTAAACGGTCTCCAACATCGACTAAAAAGAAGACTCGCGTCCGGTTGTTCCCTGTTGAGGGTGATCCGGAGAACGAAATGATTAGTCTTATCCCAATCGTGTTGAAAGAACTAAGTCGGTGTGATCTTCAAGATGTGCCGCTGGAATTTTTCAAGCTTGTTACTATTTATTTGGCTTCGGGGGTAAATAATATTTTATTCGAGTCGAGGAACCCACCAATCAAAGCTCAGAATGGTCAGATATCGATTTTTTAAATCTATTATTTTTCACCACCTGGAATATTTAGTGGCCCAGTAAAAGTCGACGAGTAGACTGCCTCGGACCAAATTTGCGGATGAAGATGGTTAACTCGAAAATCAAGTAGCTTTTTTGTCAGATATTTGACAAACCGACAAAATGTTGAAAAATAACAGGTTTAGGCCAATTTTATACTATATTTGACTGTAGTTAGCATTAGTTTTGGTTATTTAACCGATTCTGATAACTGAAGCGGGCATTTAAAAAAATATTTGTTGTTGGAATCTGATGATATGGGGGACCATCGAATCGGATTGATTAGCTTTAACTTTGATTTTAGGATAACTTATTAACCTGATCGTTTACAGAATACCTCTTCTACTCAAATTACTTATTTGTTTATATAATATTAGATTATATATATTAGATTGTTGTTATTATCGGGAGTTTATTGAAAATGGCGTAGGCCTATAGTGCCCCTTAATTAGTTTTAAGTTGTTCTATTTACTTATCAAATATCAACGAGCGAGTTAGATCATGACATGAATCTCTACTATATGGCGAACGGGCGGTAGCCATAGTAGAGATTCATGGCATGATCTACGAGCGAGTATGAACGGTTGCCGGCAAAACAAATTTCAATAATAATTAAATACATGTGAATTTAATGCTACTTCCCTCGCTAAGATGAATCTTATCCCCAGAAGATTCCCGCTAACATCCCCCGGAAAAGGGAGGGATATCCTGAATAGCACAGAAAATAACACGGCGTTAGAATAACGTTGCGTTTGTCTCTGGGGGAAATCAGTCAGAACTTACTGACTAACACCACGACATTCAAAAACTATTTTAGAGTAGGGTTCATAAAAACTGTGCGAAGTGTTTCAGTTTGACGATGTTGTGTATAACTACTACGAGAGTGCGACTTTGCGAGCTTGTGATTTTAATTAATTTCTATTAATTAACAGTTTTTTCTTTTATTAATTTCAGAAACATTTGAATTTGAAACAAAAATTGAATAATACAACTTAAAAGCTCCTTCCTGGTTCAACTCAAGCAGTGGCGATATTGCGATTTATTCATTTATCAAACGTTGGTTTATTTTAGCCTATAATTATATATGATGCATCAACCAGAATGACATTTTTTCTTATTCCCTATAATAATATTGATATATAAAGGTCATATAATTACTTATTATTTTATTCATTTATGTCTTGTGAAAGTAATTCCGTGAAAAACGTATGCATTAGCCTGCCACAATACAAGTGAAGCAGTCTACTTTTGAGCCGATGTATACAGATTCGCCTCGGCAATATTCGGGGGATCTTAGCAAGGGAAGAATTATACTCTTGCGCTTCCATAAGTTCCATTAACTGTGAGGCATACACTACTCACTAGTCCTAAAACTAATTGTGATATTCGGCAATTGAAAGAATTCAGCCAAATTGCCGATTTTGGAATCAAATGTTGATTATATGTAGGCGTTACCATTTATGTCACAATTCCAGTTTTAAAAGCCAATGTAAGCGTTACCATTTCAAAACTCTGAAACATGCCTCGAAAATTGGTGACGGAAACCACCTGAACGCGATAATCTTTACAACCGTTACATATATATCTCGGTATAGATGACTGTGAGCTAGCAAACAATGTTTTACAGCTCATAAGCAATGATTTTTTTAGTGGTTTATGTACATAGTTTGCAAAAACGATAAATACCCACTTCGAGTCGCACAGAGCAGCCGCCATTTTTCGGTGAAAAACTTTGTTTTATGACGTAGGTTCCAGGCCCTGTATAGGCGATGTCTAAAACGGAACGTAATGCCATTGAATGCACAGGGAAGTGGTGTCATTCGATCACTTGGGCTATATGCTTAGCAACCATTGATACCGTTAAATACAAACTACATGCAGGTTCAATCTTCTGACCTGATGCATCTCCAGTTTCACAATAGGGTATTGACTGCATAGAAAATGCCGTTTCTTAGCGCATAATTATACGACGCTATAAGCTATAATTGCATTATACTTTCAGTTCCGGGTAGTTGCTTAGAAACCGTTACCAGGGAGTGATCGTGTGGCAAAGTATACCGTTCTAAAAAAAATACACAGTGGCCCATGGGAACATACCTGTAAAATTTCAGACCTGTAGCACCATTTGAACATAACCATCAGCATGTGCATGCCAAAATTTGGGCATAATACAATTGGATTCACAGGGCAATGGTGTCATTCGATCATTTGGGGTATTTGCTTAGCAACCGTTGCTACCCTTAAATACAAGTTAGGATCAGACTTTTGGCCAGATATATCTCAAATTTCACAATAGGGTTTTGACTGCATCAAAAACGCCATTTCCTTGGGCTGAATTACGACCGTAAAAGCTATAATTGTATTTGACTTTCAATATCGGGTAGATGCCTAGCAACCGTTACCAGGGAGTGACCAGGTGGCAATGTAACCAGATCGTAAAATAATCAGTGGTCCATGGGGAACATACATCTAAAGTTTCAGAAATGTGACACCACTTGAACATAAACAACACCATACATCTAAACACTGGCCACAATAGAAAAAATACCACTGGGAGCCCAGGGTCAGGGTGTCGATCGTTGTGGGGAGCCAGGGTTCAAAGGGTTAAGATGGAGATGCACGTTTTGCATAAATACAATTCTCTGGATATGTTTTATTGCGGTTAAACATATCCTAGCCATTATGTATATGTTGGCGTTTAATACCAAATGCTGCTGTGTTGAGCACTGTTCACGATACTGGCAGTAAAATTACTAAAATACAATATAGACTATACCATGCAGTGTAATGGTAATTTTAGTATTTTAGTAATTTCCCCAAGGGGTCTGTGCCCAAAAACCCTGTCGCTTTCAGTGTCACAGAAATTTTTGTTATCATACGTTGCCCACAGTGATGTGGCTAGAGGGGGGTGTGGGGTGTCTCACCCCCCCCCAAAGCAGAGAGCTATATTTTCAATAGTTGGAAATTTCATACCTGCATGCCACAACAAACTTTCACACCAACAATAGGTTGAAAATGTTCTTGTAGTTTGATTATAAAACAATTTATTGTTTTTCGACCAATATTTGCATATGTTCCTATTTTTGGTCAAAATTTTTGACAGAAATGGTCATCAGTAGGAAATTTTCCAACCTTAGAGGGGTGACAGGTTGGAAATTTCCAACACTTGGAAAGCTTGTGTCCTGGTCCCGCCCCCGTGGCCAGTCAAAAACTTATAGTTAATTTAAGAAAACAATATTGTCATACAATTGGTCAACATTGTCATTGGAATTGTCATCAGTTGGAAATTTTCCAACCTAAGTGAGGGTGTAGGGTTTGAAATTTCCAACAGTATTAAGGCTTGAGGCTAGTCTAGATGTTAGGATTTTGCGATTTTCTTGTTCAGATTTCAAAATTTTCGCACACCGGGACGAACCATGGTCGGCCCGGTGTGTCATTGCCCCATCCACATGGCCAATACAAAACTGCTAATTAGTTTAGCAAAACAATATTTTACTACATTTGGTCAAACTTGTAGACATAAATGGTCATCAGTTGAAGAATTTTCCAACCTGAGGGGGAGCATGAGGTTTGAAATTTCCAACACTAGGAAAGCTTCAGTTGAGACCAGTCTAGATGCTAGGATTTGCGATTTTCTAGTATAGTTTTCAAAATTTTCTCACACCGGGCCGAACAACCATGGTCGGCCCGGTGTTTCCTGGTCTGTTGTCGGTAGCTGTGTGCATTTGTCTGGAATTAGATCACTAGTTGTTTTTTTTGGGGGCAATTTTCAGGTTAAAATATCTTAATGTTCTCATACTGGGAAAATAGAAGCATGGCTTATGAATATATAGTAAATTAGGCCTGAGCATGAGGTACAAGGGGGGGGGGGGGGTGCAAATGGAATTATGCAAAAAGTTGTGTTGGTGTGATTCCGACTCAAGGGGGGGGGGGTGCGAATGGAATTATGCAAAAAGTTGTGTTGGTGTGATTCCGACTCACGGGGGGGGGGGGGTGCAGTTGGAAATTCCCAAGGTGGACACCCCCCCAGCGGAGACCCTCTAGCCACATCCCTGGTTGCCCATACAGGTTAGGCAAGATCGCAATACTAACATAGACGTCTATACAGTTGTGTGGGTGTGTATGCCAACGTCCGGCCATCGGCGGTTCTCCTGACATCTATATATTTTGGGACGTCTGTGTGTCTGTCTGTCTGTCTGTCTGTCTGTGTGTGTTAGCTATGGTCGGGAAAACTGCCAGACGGATTTTGACGAAATTTGATACCTAGGGCTGATTTTGTCCAGGGAGTGTTCTGGACGGGTCAAATCGTGACCCCAACCTGACATTGACCTTCAAAAAGGTCAATTCAAGGTCAAATCTGGTAAAACGGGACGGATTTCGACGAAATTTGATACCTAGAGTTACTTTTGTCCGGGGAGTCTTTTGGACGGGTCAAATCGTTACCCCGACCTGACCTTGACCTTCAAAAAGGTCAATTCAAGGTCAAATCGGGTAAAACGGACGGATTTCGACGAAATTTGATACCTAGGGATACTTTTGTCCGGGGAGTGTTTTGGACGGGTCAAATCGTGACCCCGACCTGACCTTGACCTTCAAAATTGTCAATTCAAGGTCAAATCGCGAATTTGACGGGATTTCGACGATTTTTTTTACCTAGGGTTACTTTTGTCCGAGGAGTGTTTTGGACGGGTCGAATCGTGACTCCGACCTGACCTTGACCTTCAAAATTGTCAATTCAAGGTCAAATCGGGTAGAACAGGACGGATTTCGACGGGTACTTTTGTCGGATACTTTTGTCTGGGGAGTGTTTTGGACGGGTCAAATCGTTACCCGAACTGACCTTGACCTTCAAAATAGTCAATTCAAGGTCAAATCGCGCAATTCGCCGAAAAGCAGAGGGGAAACAGCCCGGACGAAGTCGGGTCCACCAGCTAGTAGGATGTATTTACAATCATAAAATAAGAAGATAAGATAAGAAGAATAATTCGAATGTGAATTGGCATCAGTATGGTCCTTATAAGGCCATGATATACATGTATAGAAGCCGTCGTGTTATGAAGTGCTTCGTGTGGGATGAAGTGACAGTCCTTATGAGCCCATAATATTTAGTCTACCCTTCTACTATATAAATTACAACACAAATTTATGCAAATAGCCAGAGTATGCGCTTTATTGTGCAAAATCAGGAAAGAGGCATATCACAAACAGCTGGTATTATTCCTGCGTTAAAACAGAGATGAAAACCCATTCTTTGGGGAAATAACCCTCTGAAAGCATGGAACAATACCTCATACATGACATGAATATAACATGAATCAATTTGTATCATGACAAAGTAATATAATATACATTGATCTACTCGCCCAAGGCGTAAACACATTTCAATTGTAATACTGCTCACTCATAATTAACCATTGACAAATCATGCAGTCACCGAACGAGCGCTCAACACATTCGGTGACCATTCAATTGTAATTACTCGTATCAATATAGACAAAAGTTTTGATACTATTCTTCGAAACGTACAAAACTATTAGGAGGCTTACTGTTAATAACAGTACGAAGTATATCGAGTACGAATGAACAGTCAGTGGAATGTTATTTTTACGGTCATGTAAAAATAGTACATTAGTGTGGCATTTAAGTACCGTACAATTAACAACTTCATCGAATTAAAAACGAACCAATCTGTTCTCATAACGTTCGTATTTTAGCAATTTGAGGGTGAGTTTTTGGTAGAATCTTGTTTCTACTCCTTTGCATGTGTAACTGAGTCAAAATTGATTCTTAAATTTAACGTTTTACACGGGCACTGGACAGTGAAATTCACCTAATTTCGACGTAAACACTAACACACCAAGTTGACCAACTGTAAGTTGTAACGTACTGTTGTCACAGTGTCACTGTTGACAGTATTGTTACTGTTACTGTTAGTCACTATACCCTTTAAAGTTAGTGTTGCACTAGACTGACTACATTGTAGCATAGGTTCCAAACCAGATACAGCATTTTTGAACTTTGGTCGGTATCTGGAGAAGTCGGTCATGACTCCTGCTGAAGTCGGCCCCATACGAACACGGTCCCGCGCGAAGAAGACAGCCCCAGAGAAGTCGGCCCCATTAATTAGAAGCGATTAAATTGCTTAATTTGAGTGAATTAGTGTTTATGTTTGTTTATTCATTGTGAAGTCGTATAGAATGCTACTAGTTAGTACAGACAATCTCAACACCTGTCATGCCCTCCTTGGCAATATCATACGACTTCCCCGTCGAGAAAATTTGTCGCCCAATGTTTTGAGTTTTTCAAAGAAATGTAACTCTAACATACCCGTTATTTAGTAAAAAATCACCTTTACTAAATAACGGGCATACCAAAAGAATGACACCACAAAGAGAAACGTTTCAAAAACACTATATGAAAAAACACTTGCAGGGTGGGTGGGCTTGGGGGAGGCGGGCGATACTGTCTAACAAACTTCAGCCCAAAATGTTCTTGACGGGGAAGTCGTATGAGATTGCCCCTTCCTTCAACCTGTCATGTTCCTTTGAGTTTGAGCAGCCAGTCAACAACCACCAACAGAGCACCTCGTCAGACCTCTACCGGAGACATTGATTTGATTTTTCCCCAACTGATGGCCATTTGAGTCCAATCATTTGACCGTAATTTAGATATTATTCGACTTAAATTGGAAAAAAAAAAAATAGTTTCATTTGTTATGTTATTTTGTAAAATTTATTCTTATCAGTTTCATATATCGTATCATAAAATGAATAATTTTAAACAATGGTGCTGTTATATATGGGGCCGACTTCTCTGGGACCATCTTCACATGGGGCTGTCTTCGTATGGGGCCAACTTCACCTGTTTTCCTTTGGTCTATGTCTATGATCAAATGATAGCTCCATCGAGCTATAAAATGTTAACAAACTTATATATACATTTAATCACGTGTTCATTGTCACAGATTCAAACGCCGTGAAATCTGTGGAATGGAAGATTACATACAATGTAGCAACCAATGTAGCAACCAATAATTGTCAATAGTTTTCACCCAAATACACATTAGGCTGCTTTCTTCTGACATGTATTGCATGTATTAACTAACATTTTGGTGGGGGGGGGGGGGTAGTCATTGAATCATTTAATCCCACCAGGAAAGCACAGCGAGAGCACTTATAAATTAGCCCTCACAATTCAGAAGACGGGTGTAATTGCGCCCATAATATAATTGGTTGGGTTTTTCTCAAACAAAATGTCATTGTGGAATAGACCTATGTCCAGTTACTAGTATACTTTCACATGCCCATAATTTAACTGAGATGGGAAAGGTTCTAAATATACTAGTACCTTCTAATAGTTCAATATTGAATCAACGATGACAGTGACCATATACATTTTGACAAGAGAGATGAGTGGGAATGTTAACACCCGTGAATTTAAAATTGCAAGTGCATACGGGTGCGAGAGCAATGGCTCCGGTCTCCCAGGAAGGACTGGCGGTGATGCCAATATGTTGTTGATTCTCTGTCATTTGAGGGCATTCCAATGCTTCCTCATAAATATTTATATATTATCATCCGGGAACGGAATGACTTATTTCCCTTAAAGGGATCAATCAAACTTCATTTATCGTGTCAACTTTTATATTTTTCCAAAATCATTTTGAACGGCATCCGAACGTAGAATAGGAGTGGGAAAATAACACAGAATTATTCAGATGTGAATGCAAATAAAATAAAATTAAAAGATTACTACAAAATAGGATATCGCAATTCAGGGCTGACATTACGCGACCACGTTGACTCACAAGACAGCATGTTTAATTTTAATTCAGTGCATTAAACTTCAATGCAGTCCATGTTAAACTTCAATGCAGTCACAACGTACCTTCAAAGTGTTATAAATGCAACTGTGTTGACATTCCGACCGCATTGTAAACGGCTGAGGACCGCATTAAAAGGGACACTTATTTTGAAAATATACAGATATGTATATGATAAACCCAAGGTACATGTAGATGCCACCAAATGAGGCAAACTGAACAATATGAATGTCATAGTTAAAAACTGGATGTTGATTTCCTTGCATCATAAATGTTTGACATTTTATGTGGGACACAAAATCCATTTCTTACATTTAAACACAATTTGCAAATTAAAAGGGCATTTTGCACCATTTTTGAACAATATTTTGGTACGCTGTATCGCATTTCAAGTTTCGTCTATACAATACAAAACAAGTTTGAGCCTGCATGTGACCTCACATCATCTGATTTCAACCAACCAATGTCCTCCAGTCAGGTTCCACAATGCGAATGCATGTAGAAGTATAAATCTTTAATAAATTGGGAATTCTGGACCAGGAACTAAAGTGTTTAAAACAAGCAGCAATAGCTTTCGAAACCCAGGGTGATAGAACATTAGAATGTGGGTGATCATTTTTTATAGGGCTAACATGTATCGTGTCAAAAGTCCTGCCCCCACGTCAACAACACAGACATAGCAACTCAAAAAGGGTAAAAAAAAGTTCTGGAAATGGAAATTTGTACCCGTATGTTTAAAAGTACAGTAATGCCCTAATTAATCGACTGCTTAACCACAGCAGAATTATGGGTAACTTTTCAGGATTTAGTCGGAAATATGGCTTGTTGCCATTCATCGGAAAGCTCTCCCCAAGAGCTTTCCGATGAATGGCAACAAGCCATATTTCCGACTAAATCCTGAAAAGTTACCCATAATTCTGCTGTGGTTAAGCAGTCGATTAATTAGAGCATTATTGTAATACATGTCAAGCATAACAATGCACCTCACATATCTATGACCTACATATTTTAGATACTGGTACTTTAGAATTGATGTCACTGTACTATTCCAGATATAATTCAATTCTAAAGTACATATTTTAATATAAAGCAGACTGTTTCATGTATTAGAAATTTAGTATGCTATTAGATCTTTTACTAGTAGAGTTATTTCTCTTGTTACATACGGATACCAGAATATTATTGAATAGAATATTGATACATGTATTCCTATCCTCCATACAAAATACTTTCTCATAATCTCTGGGCTCTAGGTCCAATTTTAAAAGCGTTTGGCGAGTGAATACTACTTATATGATGCCATATCCATGGGTGAATATATTTTTTCAAATAAACTGAATAATATTGTAAACATTGTCTATATAACAAATAAATCATACAAACAACATTATTAAAAGCATAAATAATTGAAATAGTATCCATCCGCATTATAACCATAAACAAGTTTCCTTTTATGAGACAATTTTTACAAGTTATGTAGATAGTAACATAATATTACCTTAAAACTGCTGCAAACGACATAAATGTCGTTCTACCTGCCAAATGGTTGATGCAACATGGCAACTTGCGTTCCAAGATAGACCTAATAATATTTGCTTTTTAATTTTTCCTGGTATCAAAATAGGTTGATAAATACCTAAATTATCTTCCTACAAGCACTATATATGCTCCAGAAAGACTGAAGCGTTCTTTGATTAGTAAAATTGGCAAATTTTTCCGATAAAACGCCAGACTCAATTCCAGGATGCAATGAGCGTAAAATCAGCTGCAGTGATCCGTCTCCAATTCCAAATTCCACCTCTTGTCATAAATTGAGGGAATTTTATTTTGTGACATCATTCTGTAGTTTAATTTTGTCCAAAATGCCCCATGACAGGCTTCCGAAATAAGGCACTTGAAATTAAAAACTCATTATCTTCATTTATTTTCAATTCAAATCCATTGTTTATATGGATAAAATTCAAATATTTAGTGTAATGCAATTAAGACTACCGCCATAGTACCGGTATCTCGATAATAGGGAACATGAAACAAGAATAAAACGATGTCTTTTAGGCTTATGGTTCATGATTGAGCCTATATAATTTGATATGTGAATGGGTATTGGTTAATAAAATTTAAATGAGTTTGGACATTGACTTTCTCAACATTATGTAGTGCAATAAGAGTGATAGGTAGCCACTAAAAGGTGTAACACTAGTATGGATGCAAACATTGAGCATTTGTGGGAGGGTGGTGATTCTATATTATTAAGCGTATTTTGGAGCTCAAACTGCCATGTGGCTTTAAGATCACCACTACCGTATGAGTACATGTAGATGCATGTGAAGTTCTTTCCTTGCAAATTCTGAAGGAACGTTATTAGCTTATTCATGGCAAACATCATGGTTTTCCATATGTTATCCCTAAAACAATAAATTACACTATATTCTAATAGAATCTACTTAGTTTTATTATTTTATAGTCAATTACAAACAAGGAGAAACTTGTAGGCTTGGGGGTCGCATTCATATTTATTTTGAGAAAAGTTGAAAATAAAATGAATAAATAAGGCCAAAAAAATCAGTTTTTGGTTCTCAGGCCCCGCCGCATTGAATAAAAAGGGCCGCATTTTTTTATTTTTTATTTTATCAACATGTCCATAGCAGATATGTGTTGAATATTAGTGTGCATTGAGCTCTAACATGTAATGTGTTAAAAAGTGACTTGCAGGCTTACAACATGAAGTAGATGACTACAATTAAGAAAATGATTAGGCCTAAAAAAAAAAGACGTTTGTTTCCGCTAACCCGACCGACCCTATTTTAAACCCCGACCCTAAACTTTTTATTGCCATTGCAATTTAGGTCCTAATTCATATCATAACAAGATGCAAAACATTTATATATATTGACATAAGAAATTTTAGTTTACAAAAAGATTTAAGTTTAACAGTTGGAATCATACTGTAAAGTATGTTTGGCTTTATCTAGCTTTCATCTGTGAAAACTTCAAATAGTTTCAGTTCAGGTTTGTTATGATTCAGCCTTCACACTTCAGTATTTCAATCAAATACAGTACACGAACATTAACAATTTGATCGAATCAACCTGGTTATCAGGTGGGATCTCATAATACCAATTGAAAAAATAAACATAGAGATTAGTACTATAAATAGTAAATACTAACTAAATAGACATTGTTTATGTACTACATGTAGTATATTATGTATGTGTCTCACTTGAATTTTATAAAATAGCCTATTATATGAATTAGAGTGATAATGGTAAGTCTCATTTCAAGCAGGATAAGCATAATCCATTGAACCAAAAGATATCTGACAATAAGTTATAAGCATTTCCAATCCATACATATATAAAAATTTCCAAAGTTATGCTTTAGAAACTTGATCAAATTGACCTCTCAGTAAAATTCAAAATATTGACTCAAAGTGCCCTAGATTAGCTCTAAATGCAATGGATTTTCAAAAAATTTCCAGGGGGAGAAACCCCACCATCAGCAGGGGGTCACCCCTCCCAAACCTTCCTCCGCTCAGGCCTTCAGGTTATGTTTTGGCATATCATTGCCCAAAAACAGGTGTCCCCAAAAAATACCTAGATCCTTCACCGAATGCGGAGGAGAAGGTGGGGTTGTGAAGCCATCATTAAGAGATCGGTACAAGACAGTCACTCCAATATGTGACAGTGCAGTGGTGCTGGACTGACTCCAGTTGTCGCCAGACCATATGGGAAATATTAGGATTATCAAAGACTATATTAGTATATAGACTAGTATATATGTAAATATTGAAGCATATGTAAGATTGAATTGGAGTTTTTAGTTCCTCTGTCATTTGGGTTAACCTGATTGGGGCTAAGAAGTGCATAGTTTGGGTTATTGACAAGTATTATACAGTTTTTTTTAAAGATACTGAAAAAAAAAAGTTAAGCCTACCTACCTACCCTAATTTTGTTCAGCTCGTTAGCGGAAACAAATGTATTTTTTTTTTTAGGCCTTAGCTGATCCTCATGATCTTCTTACAATTAGTCATTGTGAACAACTTACACTAATTGTAACTTTATACAATTGAAAGGCACAGGACTAAATTCAGGATCACATATTAGAATGGGGAGGTATCAGTTTTTAGACAACAATAACAGTAGTTAATGTCAGGGGCATTATATATTGTTAGGTAATCCCAGTCATACACTGGTAATACAATGTCATTTTGATATAAGACTAAATGAGTTTATATGCATAACAGTTCCCTCTACCTTTCTGGTTATTACTAGACAGAGGAAGGTATCTTTGTCCATGCTTACTATGCGCAGAAAAAAATAAAAAATAAAAATAAACCCTCCCTCCCTCATTGATTTGAAAAAAAAAATTGCCCGAGAACCAAAACACTTTTTTTTGGGCCTAAAATGAAAAGAATGCCCCCCACCCCCCTTATTTTTCCCTTGCATGTCACCAGAAGAGCTCGGGGAGAGCTTTTCGATGAATGGCAACAAGCCATATTTCCGACTAAATCCTGAAAAGTTACCCATAATTCTGCTGTGGTTATGGAGTCGATTACTTAGGGCATTACTGTATGTCACCACTTCTGTATTGACATTGATTCACATTCTATATTATTTATATATATCTTTTATTCATCCATATCAATATGAAGATTTTACAAAAGAATATACATGAATGTAATGAGTAAACAACAACAAAAATAAATGAAAAAAAACAAACAAATTTGTTCATACGACCGGGCATCAATTGATCTCATATGAGAATGGCATGAGAATGGAATAGTGCATGAAGATCAAATTCCATGTCCGCACCAACCACACGAGGTACAGGCAGTCGAATGTCCACAACATATACAAATGTATACATGTATATTAAATGTCCAAGGAACATGTTACATGTGTTACTATTCCGTGTCAATATATATAGATGAAAGGATGTGCTATCGTGTATATATATATGTATATAATAATATAAACAATGTTGGGCTACCCAACGGCTGTCTTTATTCAACAGAGTTTCCCAATATCTTGTCTGATATATTAATTTATTGTGATATCGCTGCCACAATTTGCCAGTATTACTGATGAAGAAATTGGCGATTTTATCAAAATTGATAGGCCTATCCATTGTTACGAGACAATCAAGCATTCCAGTCAACCTGAGTTTTCATTTCGATTAATAACGAGTCATACAGATTATAAGTGACTACTCCACAAACTTTTCTAAAAGTTCAAAATTCAACTTCATCTTGATGAGAGCACATGAGATTACATCCAATAATAACATGAGATACTCTGTCGTAATATTCATTCTGACACAATACACATGTTTGCATGTCAGCTTCATTTGGTATAAGTGTGATTAATCAAGCAATTAGTAGATCATTTTCCTTATGTTGCAGATAGAGTTGACAATAAATCCATATGTTGGACATAACCAAATACGTTTACCAGTGATGTTTTCTCTGAAATTATTTGTTTCCGCGCGATCTTAGAGTAATTTGAAACTGTGTCTCTTTGACAAGTTGAGCCCAATGTGACTTTGCAGGGAAATCAACTGTGTTTCCGTATATGAAAACATAGTCAGAGAAGCCATATGAATGAAAAATGGAATTAATATCAGAGAAAAAAATTGCATTTCTATTTGGCGTGTTACAAATATAAAGATATTGATAAAGGCAAACAATAAAAACCTGTTCAACAGTTTTACGCGAAACACTCAAGTTACAGAGAGAACCGAATAGCGATAAATTCCTTTTATCAATAAGGCATTGCAGTGATCCCATACCAACTAGAACTGTGAGGTTCGCTGGTGCCGACCTTGAACATTCTTGAAACAGAATCGATGAATACTTTCTAATGGATCACTATCATTGTGACATAAACCCCATAACAGTTGTGCACTATACAGTCCTCTGGTGAGTACAGTTGATTGATACAAGAACGTGCAACTGGCAGGGGTTAAACCTCCTGGATACAATCCAGAGTTTGAAAGTGTACATCAAATTTTATCACATATTTTATCAGTAAGTTGACTATTGATATAAAATTTAATCAATGGAACACCCATGTGAGTTATATCGGCACATTCATTTATTTAATCAGTACCTAATACCCACTTTCGATTAGTTCTTGTAAAATCCTGTTTCGATTCTTTAAAGACAATACCACAAGATTTGTTCGCATTATATTGATAACGCCATGTATTGCTATATGTATAACATTTATTGCACAACTTGTCCAAACTGGATTTTGTCAGTGACAAGGGAATCATATCGTCTGCATAAATAGGACATGTACAGTCGACATCAAATACCCTGAGTCCCATAAGTGACTCTGAAAGTATCATAAATTAATTCATCAACGTATATGGTATAATAAACTGGTGATAACAAACATCCTTGTCTCGCTCCTTGTAATACAGGAAACCATTTTGATATGCCATATCGAGTATGAACAGAGCAATAAACATCTCAGATCAAATTTGACACAAGACAAAGTGACTGCCCTGTTAAACCCCTTTACCCAACAAAACGGCCAAAACCGGCCAAATAAAGCTTCAACAGCCTAAAATATCTTCGGTCTGTCTCAATAGAACCATACAAATATGGATATCATTGGAACCGGCTCCTTGACCACATTGTGATAGTTACAGTTATGCCCTGTGCCAATGCATTCTCTTATATATGCGAGTCGACCATAGGTCGCCTCGCATATATAATAGAATGCATTGGCCTAAAACAAAACTTTTTTTTAACACTTTTTACCATTTTTTCTTACATTCTTTAACAATTTTATAATTTTTAATGTGTTAAGCCAATGCATTCTCTTATATATGCGAGGCGACCTATGGTCGACTCGCATATATAAGAGAATGCATTGGCACAGGGCCCTTCTGTTGGGTAAAGGGTTAAACCCCTTTGCATGAGTTTGTATAAGAGACCATCTAACCAGACAGTATCGAATGCTTTCCAAATGTCGAGAAAACATAAATATTAAAACAATTCTATCGTGATTTAATTTCATTGTGACAATATCATTTTGTATAAATAATTGTAAATAAAAGTGCAGTACTTTAAAGATAGGGGCAGCATTGGCAGTGGGTATGCTGTTAAAATATTCAGCTCCGTCAAAAAACACCATAAACAGAAAGAATAGTAAAATATAGACATACTTTGTTCTTATACCAATAAGAAATATGGCATAAACAGTATGTTATTGTCAAATGTTTTTCCTTTGTTATGTAAACAAAAGCAAAAAATGTTACAGAACCTGGCTTTTGTTTAGATCCGGATATGGTAAACATAAAGAGCGTTATTTGTTACTGTTTTCCTGATATGGAAATAATAAATAATGTTTCGACATTCGCGGGTTGAACGACTTGATATCGATAGAAAAAGCAGTTAATAATCAATTATACTGGCATCTCCATTGTGGTCTATCATACAACAATAAGCCAATCACCGAACAATACAATTGTAGAAGGGTTGCTTCATCGGAAGGGCACATTACAGGGGGATTAGTCATCCCTCCAACCATAAGTACAAATTAATGCTATGAGATTAACTGCTTGCCATCAGAGGTGTTAACTTCCCCTAAACCGTATAAAACACCACTAATATAATTATGTTTAAGATTTCCTGAAATGATCGATAATGATTGACCAATATTTTTCAAATTGCTTGAGGAATTAAAAAATTACTTGCCAAAACTTTTGCCAAATGAAAATATTTTTTGCCAAATGTGAATTATTTTTGCCATTGGCAAATTTGGCAAGTGGCAGCGCGAACCCTGATCATTTGTGTGTGATTAACCAAACTTCTGTAACACGAGCAGGTTCTTGTTTACGTACACCAGCATATGTCTTGACGACAATATACTATTTACGTGCTGATTATGTTTGACATACATGTATGAGCAAAACTATGTATATTTTAATATTCCTTCTGTTGATGCCAATTTGAACAGATATGAATATTTCTGCAACGAACGCCGCCCGTGCCTTTAATAGTCATAACTTGAGAAAATATTTTTTCTTTTGATGTTTTAATGCTATTTGGGTAACCTTCATCGGTTTTTTCATTTCATGATTTTAGACACATGAATGCTTCCAGTGTTTCTGAATTAACTGGAGATAATCACCTTCATCAAATGATCGTTTGAAGGTGATTTGCAATCAATAATTTAAATCAATAATGTGCAGCTATCGCAATTAGCGTTGCACCAGGGTCAAAAGCAGAGGAAATGTTGGAATGGAATGATAAGCATGGCTGATCACACTAGAGTTCAGATTAAACCATAGCACCAAGGTTAAAGATACTCAATTCGATTCGATGGTCCCCATATCCACGTTGGGGAATCACGTGGTTTCGAGTTGATGAGTATCACGCATTCATAATGGCCGAGGCGATCTCAAATGCAACCAAAAGTGAGGAAAAAAGGTAATAAACTAAGATATTACATATTATTTTGACAGCTACGAGCAGATGCTATACTATTATTCAAACAAGCTGATGTCTCATATATGTCCAAATTCACATTTGTTTACTCTTAACATTTTGACCAAAGTTGTCAGTCGAAGGATTCTCCAAGATGTATCGACTGGAACATGTATATATTCCACGCACCTCCTACTGGCAGCTTTGGTCAGAATGTTATAGAAAACCACTAAGTATTTCCGAACAAATAAGGTATCAAATTGTTTCAAAAATAAACTAGCATATGCTCGTAACAGTCAAACTGCTATGTTTTGAGTAGGTTCCTCATGTATAATGTTTTTGTGCGTTGGCACATTATGAATGCCTGGTACTCACCAACCTCGAAACCACGTAATTCCGGGTCATTTCACAATCAGGTTGAGCATTTCAGTTTTCTCACTCTAAAGAAAGTTGTTGCCATACATGTACCTGTAGATTATAGGACAGCTACTGTCATCTTACCCATGTATACATTTAGCTGAACATTTTAAATGGTCATGTTATAGATAATAAATAGAACATGGATGTCTTTTGCCCTGTCAAACACCAAAATCCAGTAAAATTGCTTTCTCAAAATTTGCAATGCAGAACTCTCATAAGAGATAAAGAAATTATGCACTGTGAATTTGAAAATATTATGTTGCTTTCCAGACTAGAAATCACCAACTGATTCAAATGCAGAAAACGGTGTTAAAAATAACCAAATAATAATCGAATAACACTTGTTTGATTGTACAGACAATTAATATCCAAAATTAGCTTTTTATGATGTCCACTCCGAAATGGGGTACAGTTGTGTATGATATACATGTATACTGTTCATGTGGACAAAAATGGTCTTAATATACATGTAGCAAAGAGTAACCATTCTTTTTGATAAATATGAGACATTAATTCAGATCTTTCCCAATGTATGTTTTAGTCTGCAGAACTAATATGTCAAACAAAATGTCCACTCCGAAACACACTCTGAAACGTGCTTTGCATCATGAAATTTAATAAGAAAATCTATACTTTTACTACAGTAATGCTCTAAGTAATCGACTTCTTAACCACAGCAGAATTATGGGTAACTTTTCAGGATTTAGTCGGAAATATGGCTTGTTGTCATTCATCGGAAAGCTCTCGGGGAGAGCTTTCCGATGAATGGCAACAAGCCATATTTCCAACTAAATCCTGAAAAGTTACCCATAATTCTGCTGTGGTTAAGAAGTCGATTACTTAGAGCATTACTGTACCTCTACATCCAGGTAGTGGTGTTATTCACTAGATGTTTACTCACCATCAAGTATCATGGAGCTCCGTAGCCACTTAAATTCTAAGAAATTTAATAAATGTCCATTCCGAAACACGTGCATATAATTGGGTTAAAAATAGACGATTGCAAGAATATTGAAGGAAATCAAGTACAATTTGACTGTATGTGCTCCAGTTGACTTGTAGAATATAAAATCCATCAAAGAAACTTGGAAATATTTTGACATTGGGAGCTACTGTTTGGAAATTGGGTAATTTTGGAGGTACAATTTTGTTTAATTGGTGACAAAATTGATTTAAGAACAATTGATGGATGGCTGATATTACAATGAAATGACTATTTAATGTATTTTACTCAGACCATTTTCCAACTTTGCATCAGCTACTGACAACTAGTGCGTATAATGCTTAATATTGAGTCATGGGTTAAGAAATCGGCCCTATTCAACCATTTGCATGCCATAAAATACAGAATTTGATTCTAGGGAGGGTAATATGGCATAGTTTTCATCAACAATGACTTATGAGTATGAAAAATTGAATATGAACAAATCACTTTGAAAAAATTAAATTGTGTTTGGTCCGTCGGTGAGAAAAAGCGCTCTTCTTGATTGTGAAATGACCCTTCCCCACCGTGATATAATTAGGATTCCAACAACATTTTTTGAAATGCTGCTTCAGTTATCAGAATTGATTAATTGACCAAAAATAATGCCAACCACAGTCAACTACAGTATAAAATTGCCCAAAACCTGTTATTTGTCAACATTTTGTTCAACGAATTTATTTTTTGATATCTGATCACTCTGAGCTTTGATGGGTGGGCTCCTCGACTCGAATCAAATATTTTTTACACCCGAATCCAAGGAAATAGTAATTAGTGAGCATTAATTCGGATTATGCATCTTTAACCCTTTACCCAACAGAACGGCCCTGTGCCAATGCATTCTCTTATATATGCGAGTCGACCATAGGTATTATAAAATTGTTAAAGAATGTAAAAAAAAATGGTAAAAAGTGTTAAAAAAAGATTTTTTTTAGGCCAATGCATTCTCTTATATATGCGAGGCGACCTATGGTCGACTCGCATATATAAGAGAATGCATTGGCACAGGGCATAACTGTAACTATCACAATGTGGTCAAGGAGCCGGTTTTAATGATATCCATATTTGTATGGTTCTATTGAGACAGACCGAAGATATTTTAGGCTGTTGAAGCTTTATTTGGCCGGTTTTGGCCAGTTTGTTGGGTAAAGGCTTAATGAATTCACAGTAAGATTTTTTTTAGGCCAATGCATTCTCTTATATATGCGAGGCGACCTATGGTCGACTCGCATATATAAGAGAATGCATTGGCACAGGGCATAACTGTAACTATCACAATGTGGTCAAGGAGCCGGTTCCATTGATATCCATATTTGTATGGTTCTATTGAGACAGACCGAAGATATTTTAGGCTGTTGAAGCTTTATTTGGCCGGTTTTGGCCGGTTTGTTGGGTAAAGGCTTAATGAATTCACAGTAAAGTATTATGTAAAATATTACCACTCTGGTTCTACAGCTAAAGTATAAATTTGATAAATTAGGGTGTATACATGTGTACATAAAAGAATGACAGTGTAAATGTGTATAACTGTACATCAGTGAAGGATCCAGGGATTTTTGGGGACACCTGTTTTCGGGCATTATTATGCCAATGTCATATCAGGAAGGATGAAGGCCTGAGCGGGTGAAGGTTTCGGAGGGGGTGGGTGCACCACTCCAATGTAATGGAGGGAATCCCTTCAAAACAGAACCTAATTTTAATAGAGAGTTCTCGAGACGTACATCTGATATAGGATTTTCGTCCGCTTTTCAAAGAGATTGATTTTCTCCCTAAAATGTGACACTTCTCCCTATTTTTGTCCCATAGAGAAGTGACTTCTCTCTCACATACCAGTATGCAGATATCCCAACTACATATTTCAGGGGTTGATTTAATGTTTTAAATTTGTATAGCATTTTGCAGCACTGGGTAGCTTTTGCATAGCATTCCCTACCAATACATGTTTTTGCATTGTAAATTGGTTAGCAGAAATTGGAAATCGCATCGCAAATTGCGATGCAAATCTAGTTAAATCAAGACTTGTATTTAAAGTATATTTACTGATTATAATGGTGTTCTTACTCACTATAATGATTTTATAAATGGAATCTTGTGTTGCATAATATAAAGTTATTGCACAATGTTGTGTACAGTACATGTATGTGTTTTTCTTGTACAAGTCCAGGTTGGGGTGAAAAGTCCAATATGACTTTTCACCACAACCTGGATGAGTACAAGAAAAACTCATACTGTACACAACATTGTATAATGACATTTTTATTATCCATCTGTATGTTTATCCAAATTTTGGGAATACAACTTTTGTGGTTATTTTTGGTATTTGTCGGCACTTAGTTCTCTATAAAAGCCTGTATTTTGATTATCAGAAAGCATGATTTGGAAGAGTAAACACGGAAGTGAAAAAAAACTCAATGCGGAAGTGAAACGTCTGCTAAATCCACCAGTGTTGCATGCGCATCACAATTTCACAGATTCATTTCGCAATTGAGTTAATTCGTGACATCACAGAGTCCCGATAAAAAAGTCATATCGCACACTTGGGAGTCCAATATGACATTCGGGAGTCCAATATGACTTTTTCCCGGATTATCACGTGGCAGCTTTTGCCCAATCAGAAATAGTGTTAGTTAAGGGATGGATAATAATGCTTATTTGATCATAGAAGGGTGATGTGGGAGTGTTAATTGAATTTCAACCACTGTTACTTTCCATAATAACAGCCCATAGAAAACAGTAATAGAACAGTATTAGAAAGGCCATCCATGCCTTTAAAGAAAAAAACCCTGTGAGCCATGTGTTTGTAATAAAAAATGGGTTAATGATATACAGCACAGCTCTTCAGAAGAATTGATTTCCCATGGCAAATCAGGAGGAATTTGATTATTGTTCTGCGGCAAACATTACTATCTTGAACCCAGGACCAATAATTTCACCCAAGAGATCTGAACAGTGTGTTTTACTCTCACACTCAGACAGCCAGGCATACTTAACCTGGTCAACCAGACCTAGCTGTTATAATGCTATGAATCCTATGATGTTGGTGGGTTCTACTAATACGAACCCTGGGTAATTAACCCTTTCATGACAGGAGATGCGCTGGTGCAGCATTGAAGATCCTGTGCCAGTGCATTCTCTTACATTATATACATGTATGTGAGTCTCTCAAAGGGAGAATTCACTGGCTTACAAGGTCATGGTCCAGGTAAATATTGTTAGGCATATATAAGGGAATGCATTGGCACAGGGTTTTCGCAAAATTTCGGGATGCTCCAGTCATTGAAGGGTTAACCCTTTACCCAACAAACCGGCCAAATAAAGCTTCAACAGCCTAAAATATCTTGGGTCTGTCTCAATATATAAGAGAATGCATTGGCCTAAAAAAAATCTTTTTTACCATTTTTTCTTACATTCTTTAACAATTTTATAATTTTTAATGTGTTAAGCCAATGCATTCTCTTATATATGCGAGGCGACCTATGGTCGACTCGCATATATAAGAGAATGCATTGGCACAGGGCCGTTCTGTTGGGTAAAGGGTTAAGGGTTAAAGATGTTTTTATTATTTTGAACATAATTTTTTTGACAACGAAATGATAAAATTTAAGTTCTCTATTAACTTCAAAACGACTGTTGTACAAAAATAGCATTATTTCATTATTTGCTCTTAGTATACTGTATAACTTCAAACACGAATTACATGTATCAGAAAGACCATCTAATTGTATGTACTCTATTCCAAGTTTGGGTCGTTTGATATTTTTGACTATTGTTCAGCTCGTGGTCCATAAAAATTATTATTATCCATCCCTTAACTAACACGATTTCCGATTGGGCAAAAGTCGCCACGTGATATAGTCCTGGAAAAAGTCATATTGGACTCCCGAAAGTCATATTGGACTCCCGACTGTACAATATCACTTTTTATTGGACTCCGTGACATCACGAATTAACTCTATTGCGAAATGAATCGGTGAAATTGTGATGCGCGCGCAATACTGATGGATTTTAGCAGACGTTTCACTTCCGCATTGAGTTTTTTTCTCACTTACGTGTGTACTTTTCCAAATCATGCTTTCTGATGATCAATATACAGGCTTTTATTGAGAATTAAGTGCCGACAAATACCAAAAATAACCACAAAAGTTTTATTCCCAAAATTTGGATAAACATACAGATGGATAATAAAAATGTCATTATACAATGTTGTGTACAGTATGCGATTTTCTTGTACTCGTCCAGGTTGTGGTGAAAAGTCATATTGGACGAGACACGCAGTGTCGAGTCCAATATGACTTTTCACCACAACCTGGACTCGTACAAGAAAAACACATACTGTACACAACATTGTATCATATCAGCTTTGTCTATCATGTAGTAATCTTTCATATACAGTTATACCCTTGTACCATATATAGAAGACCAATGCAAAGACCAGACTCTCGAAAGTCATATTGGAATCCCGAAAGTCATATGACTTTTATAAATATTATCTGGACTCCGTGTGATGTCATTTGGATGAACATGCAGATGGATGGATAATAAAAATGTCATTACACAATGTTGTGTACAGTATGTGTTTTCTTGTACTCGTCCAGGTTGTATGACTTTTCACCACAACCTGGACTCGTACAAGAAAAACACATACATGTTATGCTGTGTGGGATGGCATCACTAAATTCATCCTTTGGGGACCTCATTCTGCAAATGACAGATACACCATTTGCAGGCTTGTACATGTATACATGTATAGAAGACAGTGGTTGTGATGAATCTTTTTCTTACAGTTATATATATTGAAGACACTGGTTCCGATGAGAGGATTACCTTGGTGATGCCACGGACAGGAAGCTTCAATGAGGGACTAAACAATGGCAACTCTAAAGAGATATCATTCCGAGCCAGCCCCGTCCATGGGTCAAACCTAATTATCAAAGGCCCAATGGAACGCAGCCTGTCAGGTGAGTAGTGTCATTTATAAAAATGCAAGCCCTGGGGGAGGGGGGTGGGGTGAAAATATTTGGTTTAACCCTTTGGAGAGTATCTATAATGTCATATACTTGACGTCATGCATGAGATTAACGTCAACGTCATAGCAATAATTATTAACAAATTTGGGTCAAAAGGTCCAATAATTTGTTTTAATTTATGTGTATTTTCTGTCATCATAATCTATTGCACTTAAACATTGGGACATTATATTAATCAAACTATCTCTAATACAAATCATTTAGAAATCAGATAATCAATTGAAGTTATGTCCACATAAAAATGACACTTCCTGAAACGACATATATGTCGATCCACTCGCGAACCGTACAGCGACATACAGTAATGCTCTAAATAATCGACTCCTTAACCACCGCACAATTATGGGTAACTTTTCAGGATTTAGTCGGAAATATGGCTTGTTGCCATTCATCGGTAAGCTCTCACTGAGAGCCATATTTCCGACTAAATCCTGAAAAGTTACCCATAATTCTACTGTGGTTAAGGAGTCAATTATTTAGAGCATTACTGTATGTCGCCGTACGGTTCACCAAAGGGTTAAGTCATGCAGGAAATATAGTTTTGATATGTACCCCTGTACTTGGTTTCATTCTTTGGTTGTCACTAAAATTCATACATAATTACATGTACACATCAAGTGGTCATCTACAGATATGAAATATGCACCATATGAAACAGGATCATTTTTAGTTCAACTTGACTAAGTCAATTTTGTTTTTTTAACCCTTTACCCAACAGAAGGGCCCTGTGCCAATGCATTCTCTTATATATGCGAGTCGACCATAGGTCGCCTCGCATATATAAGAGAATGCATTGGCTTAACACATTAAAAATTATAAAATTGTTAAAGAATGTAAGAAAAAATGGTAAAAAGTGTTAAAAAAAGATTTTTTTTAGGCCAATGCATTCTCTTATATATGCGAGGCGACCTATGGTCGACTCGCATATATAAGAGAATGCATTGGCACAGGGCATAACTGTAACTATCACAATGTGGTCAAGGAGCCGGTTCCAATGATATCCATATTTGTATGGTTCTATTGAGACAGACCGAAGATATTTTAGGCTGTTGAAGCTTTATTTGGCCGGTTTTGGCCGGTTTGTTGGGTAAAGGGTTAAACACTGACATTTTAAATTATGTGACATTATTCAGCTGCTAGTATTAGTCTAGTAACTTGTACTCCAGATGTTCAGTTGTGTTTCTTTGTCACTTTGATAATGTTAATTGTGTCAGTCAGTTAAATGGTTTGATTTAAATTCTTTTTCACAATACTTATTTATATAAATGGTTCCAATAATCCTTACGACTCACAGAATTTACCAATTGCAGGCCTCTATGATGCTAATTTTCCTGGGCCCCTTTCCTAACCAGGTTAGAAAAATCCCTGACTGTGTGCAGACCTTAAAATCTATAAAATGTTGCGAGAATCAAAATATAGCATTTCTACAGTGAATCGTCTGCTTTTACAAGAATCTATCTAAGAATCATGAATCATCTGTCAATGCGAACTCTCTTTAAATTCTCCGATGTTACCTGATGTTACCTGATGTTACTGAATATATTTGGCAACAAAATTATCCGAGAGCACCATATTATAGTGTGCAAATATATAGTTTTAATCGTTGTATTGCTGTGTTCTAAATAAAACGTGATCTATAACTGGAAAATCGTAATTTTATTCCCAATGATTCAGTTATTTTAGAGACACTCGGTCACAGTCGGTGTCAAGGCCGTTAATTATGGCAGATGCAAACCAAATGCAACAATCAGTCTATATGACATTTAAATGGAAATATGAAGTTTTTTTCCATGATACTGACATTGAAAAAAATCTCCCTATTTTTCACTAAATCTCCCTCTTTCTAGGTACAAATCTCCTTATTTCCAATTTTGAAAGTAAACAGGTCTGATCATGATTCCGATTTATATCATCAGATTAATAGCTCTGGTGTAATAGTTTGAATGCGGCAGGTAGACTTCTAGGCTTACTCCGAAATCAGTAATCATGTTTTATGCATGAACATATACAAGTTATAATACCATGCCAAACACACGTGATGATGTTTGTTTACATTTGTGATGACACGTGCTGGGGAATTCCACTCAAATAAACTATCTTTCACCCCCAAAGCCAAAGAAGTAGTAATTTAGGGGTGACTGATCCGGCAGGGCATCTTTAATTCAATTGCCATAAGCATGCCTGAGTTTAGTGTGCCTGTCATTTGCAGAATGGGGTCCCCAGAGGGTGAATTTAGTGACACTATCCCGCATAGCGGGCTAGCATCACCAAATTCACCCACTGGTGACCTCATTCTGCATTTGCCACTAATGCTGTCAGGCATGAAATTCCCCCCCCCCCCAACCCCCCTGTCACCATATCCTTGACAGTGATGTGGCTAAAAGAAGTCTCGATTGGGAAATTTCCAACTTGACACCCCCTCCCAAATGGTTGTAAATATTCAACTCTGACCAACTGACGTCCATTTCAGTCCAAAAAATTTGGCCGCAATTAAGATAATAATCTAGATTTTCATGCTAAATACTTGTTGGAAAATTACCAGAATAACTTTGGTCTGAAATTTAACTGATGTTGTACGTGTCAGACATGATATTTCCAACTATTTAACATTTTGACCAAAGTTTTGAGCCACCCCCCCCCCCTGTCGCCACATCTCTGGTTACTGACTATCCTGTCTGTATAAATGTAACATAACCACAGCTGGTCAATATACTCACTATATACATCAAAGAGGAAGAAGCATATGGGATTATGTCGCGCCTCATCGATTATTACCCGCCATTTAACGCTGCCTTAAGCATGAAATTGTCATTTAAAAGCCGCCCGTAGTATTATTGATTTCAGACAAACTGTCATAAGCGAGATATTCATAATACTCGGACAATTGGTTGCAATGTTTAGCCAATAGTTTCTACTACCTCGTTTTAATTCTTAAATACCCTCTAATGCATGGTTATATTGATGAAAGTGTTGGTGCACAATTGAATTCCTATGTCAACTACATGTAGCAAGGGATGGAATCTTCAAAAGTTGGGTAAGGATAAATGTTTTCTGCGTTGGTATTCTGTAAATACATAAAAGCCCAGAATGTTTATTATATAGTGTCCTGGAACCATATACGTGCAGTTTTAGACTATTGATATAGCGAGGGACGGTTGATGGGCGGGCTGGCGTCCGGGCGGGCGGCAACATACCTATATAACATAGCCGTTTATTGATGGATTCTGACAAATTTTGGTATGTGAGTTAACTGTCATGTGCGACAGCTGTACACAGAAAATCGGGTTTGCCCAACTTTCTAACCAGAGTTATGCCACTTGTTGCTATTGATAGAAATTTTATGTCCGTTAGCACGACAACTTAAACAAATGTCAACCAAGTTCATTAATATTTGGTATATCAATCTCTTATAACAATATCTCGATCGAGTTCAAAAACCAGGTTTATCCGATTATTTTTACCTGAGTTACGGCCCTTAGTTTGATCATCTATTTTTTTCAATTTTAGTTATGCTAGCTCGATAACTTGAACAATCATCAACCAATTTCATTCATATTTGGTATCTGGATCTTTCACAACAATATTTTAAACAAGTGATTTGTCTGATCCTTTTTACCTGAGTTACGGCCCTTAGTTTGTCTATTTTTAGCAATTTTATGACCGTTAGTGCAACAACTTGATCAAATGTCAACCAATTACATACATATCTGATATGTGGACCTTTCACAACAATATCAAGTTCTAGTTTAAAAACTAGTTATCTGAGTTACGGCCCTTAGTACAGACCAAACAACAGCGTTTTTATTTTTAAATTAATATTAATATTTTAGTATTCTATGATTTTTCGAAACAATATACATGTAAGATAAATTTTTCTGTAAATTGTTTGTTCAATGTTGCATCTCTAATGGCTTCAGACATGTCATTATTTGCTCTGTAATCTACATTATAAGTAAATAATGTTCAGCAACTCGATTACAATGAAATCTAAAACTGACACATTTGATTATTTCTCATTAAAAATTCTGATTGTTAAAGTGATGTGAAACTCTTTGGTAGGGTGATGAAATCTCGCTCAAAGTAGTTATTTTTTTTACAAATATTATATCAGAATTGAAAACTCACACCGTCATTCTTATATAATAATTAAATGCAGTGACTCTCCATGGTGAAATCATTTTTATTTGTCGCAGATAGTTGCATCCTGATTCGAGTAGTAAATATTTATGATGTTTTCTATGGAGTGGTATGGTTGATTTGCTTCAAATTTTCGGCGATCTTAATAGAATGCTACATTCTTTCAATTTGCAGAGCACCTGAAAACTAACTTATCAGTTTCACGCACCCGAACAAGTCCTTAATATGTCTTTAAAAGAAATAAAAATTTAGAATATTTCAGAAGGTGAAGACATAACAAAAGATTGGATATTTTATACTCCATATTTTAGGAGTAAAGGTTTCAGCCATTCCGCATTGGTATTGGCCGAATAATTCCCTCTACAGACAGTGTGTTATCATGTGATAATCAAAGGTGGCATCTTGTCGTTAATATCAAACTACAATGAATCAATTGTCTCCTTCGTAATCAATACAGTCTGAGTTGTTAGACAGACACACTAAACTCAGGCTTGATTTGCAGGCGACTCTGTTTCTGAGTGGCTCCTCTCCAGTCTGAATACATCCTCCATGAAAAGGTCAAGGATCTGACGCTTTGGAGCCTCACTTTTGACACCTTCCTCCCAGTTATGGGTGAAAAATTTATTCGCGCTGTTCATGGTATGGAAAAGTAGCAATCCCAACAATTTGTTTTATAATCCAGCAGGGGCATGGCTTTATTTGTCATGGGGGTGTGTCCGCTTTCGAATAATATGCATAGATTTAATATGATTGTATATATATAATACTAGAAGGTGACCCGACTTCGTCCGGGCTTTGACCTTGAATTGACCATTTTGAAGGTCAAGGTAAGGTGGGGTCAAACACCAACACCCCAACAATGGTGGAAATCGGCCCAGCGGATACCGGGAAATCGGCCCAGCGGATACCGAGATACCCTACGCATAAAATTTATGTCCATAAAAATCCCCCAGTTTAACCCGATTTGATTTCCACTCAAGTATATAAACGCGCCTCATATACACACGCTCATTAATTATCAAGTTTCAACATAAAGATAAATTACCATCGGTGCCCGAGATATCGCCAAGACGTCTGAAACAGTCAAATGCATCGGCCGGTTAAGCATTAACGTGATCTAACGTTATGACCTCTAACGACGTCATAGAAGTTACGCATTGTTTTTATCCTGATGGAAGATAGTACCACTTCTTCTTGATAATTGAGGCAGATAACTGAAACGGATACATACGCATTATATATCGTTGGAAAGAGGAAACAGGAAAGATTCTCACAGTGTCATTATTATGACTGGCATTTTATTATTCGCGCTGTTTCAAATCGATTTGTAAGCACCGAACTCAAATGAAAGTCCCGTAACACAGCGTAAAAACAGATTTGACCTCGGCACGTGAAAAGTTGACCTCGGATCTGAAAATTAATATGCCTATGCCACTTCCCGACCGATAGTACCCTCACATACGAAGTTTCATCGAAATCGGATCTGCCGTTTTCGAGTTCATCGCGAACACACACACACACAGACACACCACACACACACACAGATCTTCCAAAATATATAATAGACTAGCCGATGAGCCCGACGTTGTCCGGGCTATTCAAAAACCAAATTTCAAGTCGATAGCTCCACCCGTTTAAAAAACCAAATTTCAAGTCGATAGCTCTACCCGTTTCTGATATCTGGTCTGCGCATGCGCGAAGCTGGCGTCGCACGGGCTCGGCGATCCGATAAAATTCGTATCCGGGGCAAGATACATTCACATACCAAATTTCAAGTCGATAGCTCCACCCGTTTCCGAGATCTCGTCTGTGCATGCGCGAAACTGGCGTCGCACGGGCTCGGCGACCCGATAAAATTCGTATCCGGGGCAAGATACATTCACATACCAAATTTCAAGTCGATAGCTCCACCCGTTTCCGAGATCTCGTCTGCGCATGCGCGAAGCGGGCGCCGCACGGGCATGCCAATACGACAACGTTCACCGCCTGGTCAAACTACACACACGTACCAAGTTTCGTCCCGATCGGTCGAGAATCGTAGATTTGTATTAATGACAAACATACAGACAGACAAACAAACAGACACAGGTCTTCAAAATATATATGAGACTAGAAGGTGACCCGACTTCGTCCGGGCTTTGACCTTGAATTGTCCATTTTGAAGGTCAAGTGGGGTCACAATTTGACCAGTCCAAAACACTGCCCGGACGAAAGTACCCGACAAACGTGCCCGTCGAAATCCATCCGGTTTTACCCGTTTTGACCTTGAATTTATTATTTTGAAGGTCAAGGTCATGTCGGGGGCACGATTTGACCCGTCCAAAACACTCAGTTGATAAAAGTACCCCCATGTATCAAATTTCGTCGAAATCCCATCAAAATTGGCGATTTGACCTTGAATTGACCCGATTTCAATGTCAAGGTCACGTCGCACGGGCAAATGAATATGCTTATGAGACTCCCCATACGAATGTACCCCCGCATACCAAGTTTCATTGAAATCCCGTAATATTTGGCCATTTGACCTTGAAAAGACCTGATTTCAAGGTCACGTCGCACGGACAAATTAATAGGTTTATGCCACTCCCCGGCCGAAGATACCCACACATACCAAGTTTCATTGTAATCCCGTGATATTCGGGCGTTTGACCTTGAAGTTACCCGATTTCAAGGTCAAGGTCACGTCGCACAGGCAAATTAATAGGCCCATGCCACCCCCCGGCCGAAAATACCCCCACATACCAAGTTTCATCGAAATCGGCTGGGCCGTTTTCGAGTTCATCACGAACACACACACACACACTCGGCCGGTGATAAGTTAACGCGACATCGGCCGGTTAAGAGTTAACGCGATCACGTCACGATCTGTTGATGCCGTAATATATTTACGCTTTGACCTTGAATTGACCATTTTGAATGTCAAGGCCAGGTGGGGTCCAACACCAACACCCGAAAAATGGTGGAAATCGACCCAGCGGATACCGGGAAATCGGCCCAGCGGATACCGAGATACCCTATGCATCAAATTTCGTTCGTAACAATCCGCCAGTTTAACCCGATTTGATTTCCACTCAAGTATATAAACGCGCCTCATATACACACGCTCATTAATTATCAAGTTTCAACGTAACGATAAATTACCATCGGTGCCCGAGATATCGCCAAGACGTCTGAAACAGTCAAATGCATCGGCCGGTTAAGCGTTAACGTGATCTAACGTTATGACCTCTAACGACGTCATATAAGTTACGCATTGTTTTTATCCTGATGGGAGATAGTACCACTTCTTCTTGATAATTGAGGCAGATAACTAAAACGGATACATACGCATTATATATCGTTGGAAAGAGGAAACACGAAAGATTCTCACAGTGTCATTATTATGACTGACATTTTATTATTCGCGCTGTTTCGAATCGATTTGTAAGCACCGAACTCAAATGAAAGTCCCGTAACACAGCGTAAAAACAGATTTGACCTCGGCACGTGAAAAGTTGACCTCGGATCTGAAAATGAATATGCCTATGCCAGTCCCCGGCCGAAAATACCCCCACATACCAAGTTTCATCGAAATCGGCCAGGCCGTTTTCGAGTCCATCGCGATCACACACACACACACACAGATCTTCCAAAATATATAATAGATATATGTTTCAACATAATGTTTTGCAAATTTGAAACAAATGAGGTTACATTCTCCAACATGTTGAACATATGCAAGACCTTGTATTTCTTAGATATAGGCTATCTAATATTAGCACTGAAATAGTAATTACCAGTTGCGACAAAGGATAATCTAAAAATAGGAATTTTTAGACGGACATAATGAATTAAATTTAATGCGTCTATAAAACATTCTCAGGCCTCAGGCCTAACTCTGGGGACCGCATTCTGCATGGCCTCATCTGCTACGGGAAACTTAGACACAGAGTCTAGTTCTCAGATGGTGAAGATGGTGATGTGCACCCATTGGGAACCTCGATTTTGCATTGTGTCTTTGCCTGTTGCCAATTTGGGGATATAGAGAAACTAAACTAAAAAGAAAAAGAAACTTTGTAAAGAAGATTCTAATGAAACTAAAAAACTTGTTAATTTGATAATAAAGATACTTTCCAGAGAAGAATTGGCATAAGCAGAAAGAGATCCCCTGAGGGTGAAATTAGTGATGCTATCATGCTAGCCTGCTGTGTAATATAGCGTCACTAAAATCATCCTCTGGGGATCTGATTCTGCAAATGTTCAGAATCATATTTTGAGGTTTGAAATAAGTGGCCAGTCACGGTCATTGTCCGGCGAAAAAATAGCTTATGTCCAGTGCACTTCTGTATCTGTCAGACATTTTGTCCAATGCAAATTTTTAAACAATCTGCATCTGTCCCAAGGAGCGAGCCACTTCTGGCTAAGTAGGACATTGAAAGTAAAAAATAGTTCTTTTTTTATTTCAGAGCAATAATACAATTCATAGTGAATCTAATTATGTTGAATTGCAGGTGTATTTATTAATTGACCTAAAGTTTTTGAACTTTTGAAAACAAAAATAACATGGTTTTTCCCCGGTGGCAATTGGACACTCACTAAAATGTTCGCATCATTGACGAATAATAAGTCGATTGGAATTTAAATACTGTCTCACATACAGTACATCTGAAAATTTGACAGGCACCATTTTGAAATGACCAACACCATCCATTTGATGCCTGTCATTTTGGCAGGCAGTAAAATTTTTTATTTTGAGCCTTGGTTTGCAAAATTGCAATTTCATCTGAACCGAAGTCAGGTCACTGCACCCTGGAGCATATTGAGAAGGGAAATTATTTAACTGTTTTGAATTGACTTCTAGATTTCTAGACTTGCCTATTGCGACATTGGATTATGGATTTATCAGCGAGACCAGATGAATTATGTATGGTTTGTTAATGTTCCGTATGACAAATTGACTTAACCCTTTACCCAACAAAACAGCCAAAACCGGCCAAATAAAGCTTCAACAGCCTAAAATATCTTCGGTCTGTCTCAATAAAACCATACAAATATGGATATCATTGGAACCGGCTCCTTGACCACATTGTGATGGTTACAGTTAGCCCTGTGCCAATGCATTCTCTTATATATGCGAGTCGACCATAGGTCGCCTCGCATATATATGAGAATGCATTGGCCTAAAAAAATTCTTTTTTTAACACTTTTTACCATTTTTTCTTACATTCTTTAACAATTTTATAATTTTTAATGTGTTAAGCCAATGCATTCTCTTATATATGCGAGGCGACCTATGGTCGACTCGCATATATAAGAGAATGCATTGGCACAGGGCCCTTCTGTTGGGTAAAGGGTTAACCATCAATTTTTAACTACTTGCACTATTGGTTTTACTTTGGAGAAAATTCTCTTTTATTATATATTAGATTTATGGAGGCACGGACTCAGTATGAGTGTTCATTACTTCAAATGCACTTGCTTCAGTGAGCGTGAACAAATTCTCATTTCTCATCGGAATAGCACATTGAGATCTCCCTCAAATCAGATCAAGCTTCCAAATTTGACCAGATTTTCATCCATGTCAGGCATGCCTGAATATAAGAGGCCGGACACGGACATTGTCCGATACAAATTACCAAATGTCCGATGGTTTTCAGTTTGCGTCTGCCGTTATGTCCGGCGTCATTTTAATATTTTTATTTGTGAATTTTACTTCAAACTCGTCTTATAGGTTATATGTCAGAAATATACAAATTCAATGTTTTAATTTCCTATTAAAATAAACACAAAACTATCTAAATTTGTCAAACTATACCTGACTATACCGGAAGTTTTAAAAATGCTCGTCGGATTTCCCCAACAGGGCATATATAGAACATATTTCTCAGAATACAAAAAAACTCAGAACGGAAATCATTACGGAACGAAACGCATGATTGGAATCGTATAGCGGACTGTAAATAATTTTATGGAATATAGTGGCACACATACATGTGCCGCATCTGCCTATTATTATAAGAGAATGCTTCGGCACAGGATTTTTGTTAAATTTCAGGAAGCTCCAGTCACGAAAGCCTAGAAAGGATTAATCAACAATGAATATTATATTAAGTATAATTTAATTTACTGTTTTACTTAACTCTAGCAAAGAGAATATAGTGACTTGATTGATCAATGATCATACACTAATTCAGCTTCAATTTTTATACGCCCTTTTGAAAAAAAGGCCGTATTATAGTATTGGTCTGTCCGTCCGGGCGTCCGTCCGTTAACCTGTTGTCCGGATGATAACTTTAGTTAGAGTGAACCAAAATTAGTCAAATTTGGTATGTGGGTTTATTAGCCGAAAAGTAAGTTCAAGTTCGAATTTGGGTTCCGCCCGCCAATTTTCACCGGCGTTATGCCCCTTATTTAACGTTTTTTGACTTAGAAAATCCTTGAAATTTGTTGTCCGGATGATAACTTTAGTATAGTTTATCGGAATGAATCCAAATTTGGTATATTACTTTCTCCCACCAAAACACAGGTCAAGTTCGAACGTGGGTTCTGTCCGACCATTTTTGGCAGAGTTATGCCCCTTTTTCGACTCAGAAAATTCAGTTTTTCTTATGTTTTTTGGTTTCTGGATGATAACTCGATTTTGGAATGTTTATACGCAAAACCCGTTTTTTTGTTGATTACATATATCGAAATACAGCTCAAGTCCGAATTTCGTTTTAATCCGATAATTTTTGCGGGAGTTATGGCCCCTTTTTTGACGTAATTTGACTTAGAAAATCCCTGAAATTTGTTGTCTGGATGATAACATTAGTTAGAGTGAACCGATTTCAATCAAATTTGGGTATGTGGGTTTATTAGGAGAAAAGACAGCTCAAGTTCGAATTTGGGTTTCGTCCGCCAATTTTCACCGGAGTTATGCCCCTTATTTGACGTAATTTGACTTAGAAAATCCCTGAAATTTGTTGTCCGCATGATAACTTTACTAGAGCTTATCGGATTCAATGATAATTTGGTATATTACTTTCTCCCACCAAAACACAGGTCAAGTTCAAATTTGAGTTCCGTCCGCCAATTTTTTCCAGAGTTATGCCCCTTTTTTATCAGTTTCCGCCGACCCAAGAGAGGGCGTATATTGCACGCCCAGCGTAGCTCTTGTTGTTGAATGTTCTTAACAAATTTAAAAGCAAAACGTTTTCGACAAATTGTCAGATGCATTTAAAAAAATGTCAGACAGACCTGTGTTAGTGCCTGACATTTGTCAGGTGGTGAGCAAAAAATTAAATTCAGGCTTGATGTCAGGTCTAGAACCCTTGCCAACCTTGTCTAGCCCCGCCTACGATGATCGTATCCACGACCTAACCACCTCAGTACGGGAACATCCTAAAAGGATTCCCTTCACCGTGAGTGGGGAAGGGGAAGCATATCAGTCTGTAACTTGGGTTCTAATATTGACATAGAACGGATCAACCATTATGTTGGAACAGCACAATGCACTTCCTCCGAAATTGCATACGTGTATGTGACCTTACGATTACTGGTACTGGCGTACAATAAGAGAATTGGATGATAACACGGATATGCTAAAGTATGAAAACAGTTTGTGAACTATTTTCATGCTAGATTCCTCGATTATCCAACGAAACAGATTAATGTTATTTCCATTGTACAGTAATGTCCTAAATAATCGACCCCTAAACCACAGGAGAATTATGGGAAATTTTTCAGGATTTAGTCGGAAATATGGCTTGCTGCCATTCATCGGAAAGCTCTCGGTATGGCAACAAGCCATGTTTCCGACAAAATCCTGAAAAATTTCCCATAATTATGTGGTTAAAGGGTCATATACTTCGGGCATTACTGTAATTCAATCCAACAAAACATTTAAAAGAAACTGGCTGAAAATAATGATATTTCATGTCATATCATATCACACATTTCATGTATAGCACGCATATCACCAAGGTTTCAGGCACTTAATCCTTCCATGACTGGAGCTTCCTGAAATTTGTGAAAACCCTGTGCCAGTGCATTTTCTTATATATGGGAGTCTCCCATAGGGAGCTTCACATATATAAGAGAATACATTGGCCTAACAATATTTACCTTGACCGTAAGCCAGTACATTTTCTTATATATGCGAGGTTCCCTGTGGGAGACTTGCATATATAACAGAATGATATTTAATGCTGCACCAGTGCTGCTCCCGTCATGAAAGGGTTAAAAAAAATATTAAATCCAATAGCAAATTCATAGTTATACAGTTCAAGAATGTGATAATTCTTTAGGCCACGCTGAAACTGGTTCTCTCTGGATTTCTCGCCCAAATGTTTAGAATAATATTCAGTTAATAATATCCAGGACAGTTACATGTATATTGACAGATATTCAATGGTAGAGAATTCCAGAGAGTCGATCCAACTATGGAAAACGATATGTCCCTGAAACTACTATCAACCTTTGGGTATGCTAAGCGCATTATGTCCGCTATGCGGGGTAGTATCACTAAATTCACCCTCTGGGGACCTCATTCTGCAAATGACAGGCACACTATTTCAAGGCTTGCTTGGTGGTGCATACACATATTTATTACATGATCCTACCCTTATTCCATTCAATAAACCCATTCTATAAATTGTGATATTAAACGTTTGTTTAATAACAAGAAATAGTGCCAGGTGACCTTTGACTTCCGGTTTGTCGTCTGTTTCTCAAAATACTATGGCTTCCATTATTTTTTCAACAAACTACATGTATAATGAATGAAGAGATTGAAAAGTTATGTCATTAAATACACGCCATTAAATACACCAAAGAGTCTTTATTTTTCTGGGACTATTTCTTTACGCGGGCAAACAATGCATAGTTACGTGAAACGTCATCGCATGCCATATACATGTAGAAGCAGATGTTAGTTTAGTGTCCCATTTGTTGATTTAAGTATGTTTTGTCGAAGTTTTGGATCATGTAATAAATAGAATCTACAACTCGTCCCAAGTTTATAGCGGAATTTACAAAACTCGTCCAGTAAATTATGTCTGGACCTTGCCAAAGGCTCGGTCCAGACCTAATTTACTGGACTCGTTTTGTAAATTCCGCTATAAACTGGGGACTCGTTGTAGATCCTCTATATACACTTGGCCATGATACAATATAAATCACGACACATATCATGATACACTAAATTAGTGTTTCCAAATCACTATACGGCCTGACTTATCAGAAACAACAAGTTTATAACTGGAGGTAGAATTCATTTAAAACTAAAATAGAGTTTAATTATTGGCTAGATGAGTCAAATAAACATAGTATACATGTAAACTTGAGAGATAATTGCAGGTTTTGTTTTTAAATACCAGCCCATCTTCAGACATTACTTGATTTCCTCTATCGCGATACACAATTGAAACTTCAAACAATACCACCCCAAAATAAGTTCCAATATGGGTTTCGTCCGCATGATTTTGACTGAGTTATGCCCCTTTTTCGACTTAGATTTTACCTGAATTCACGATGGATCATTGCAGCTCTAATCTTATCATTGTAGTGCACAGTTTTTTGATGACTTGTAAGTCATTACGAGCATCTTGTACTTTATCCACTCGGATACTGGAAGCCAATGTAGTGTGTCTGGGTAATATGGTCTTTGAATGGGATCTTTTTCACACCACTCTGGGATCAGTGTTTTGTAATGGCTGCATTCTCGACATTTGTTTTTGGTTGATACCATACATCAGAGAATTTCCATAGTTCAAACGGCTAGTGATGAAAGCATAAATTAATGCTTCTATTGCAGATCTGGTTAGATACTGTCTTACTCTACTGATATTACGGAAGTGATTGATTGCTGACTGGTAGATTGTAGTTATACAGTAATGCCCTAAATAATTGACTCCTTAACCACAGCAGAATTATGGTTAACTTTTCAGGATTTAGACGGAAATATGGCTTGTTGCCAGTCATCGGAAAGCTCTCACTGAAAGCTTTCCGATGAATGGCAGCAAGCCATATTTCCGACTAAATCCTAAAATATTTCCCATAATTCTGCTGTGGTTAAAGGGTCATATACTTCGGGCATTACTGTATGTGCATCCATGTTAAGATTATTATCACCTATTTATTGAACTTTTTTTATCAGCAGAACAACTCACAGTGTTCGCATTGCCAAGGGCCAATCAAGTCAATATGAAATGGCTCAAAAAATATTGCAAATGGCCCATGGGAATTTTCTATAAAGGTAACCATGTCCAGCTTACACTGGTGTAAATATGTTTCGGAGTGACATCTAGCGGATGCGGGAGGAATATATAGGAGAGAATAAAATAGACACTGGGCACTGATTGGTCAACAGCATTGTGTGTTTTTTGTATATTAAAAATCATCACACCTCTTCCCTGTGATTTCCCATAGGTATAAAATAGCCATTGGCACAGGAATTAACCCTTTATAGTGAAGTTTGAATTTTGTGGTGTGGTCTAAAATATGACATTATTTTTTTAGTGCGGTTCTGACACTAATTATGAAAACAAAAGATTTAAAGGTGAATTCCCTGCTGGAAGGACATGATTTTAAAGAAAATATTGTAAACAGTGAAAACGTTTGCACTGAGGCCTATGGAAAACATTTACACCAGTGTAATCTAAAATTACACTGTTGAGGCATGCAGAGCAGCCAGGCAGTCAACAAACCTTGTACCTGGCTTCATCGTTGAAGCAAAGAGCTTGCACTTCGCTTGCTACACTGAGGATTGGTCGTTTTCCTGATGTACAGTAATGCCCTCTAAATTAATCGATTCCATAACCATGCACAGCAGAATTATGGGTAACTTAAATACCAGACCAAAAGTCATATTATTTCAAATAAATGCATGTTGTGTTTAATCGATGTAAAGTAGTGATAGATATATAGCTTGCGACTTGTGGTCAAAGTCCCTAGACGATTCGTAAATACAAGTTAGATATCGTTTTGACAAAGTTTTGTCCGAAGATGGGAAAAATTCAAATTTTCGTCTAAAAACAACACATTTAACATTAAATACTGGTTGGAAAATCAAATCATCCATTTACATTTAACCATAAGGCATTTTATTTTTTATTACTTGGTTTAAGGATTGTTTTGGCTAAAAGGTAGGGGAGGTGGGAGGAAACAAAATAAAAATAAAATCTGTATAATTTTGTTTTAATTTAAATTGTCAAAAAATAGGGTCAGGAGAAATAAAACACTTGCTGTATAATAATCTCCTCATCTAATACAAGCCACCATATCACCTATATATATGCTTTGCCTTGTCCACTTGCATAGCCAAATATATTATTTTATTTATTTGATGTGTCTTTAAAGCAAGATACTGATACACAAGCCTTGAAATAGTGTGTCTGTCATTTGCAGAATGAGGTCCCCAGAGGGTGAATTTAGTGATGCTACCCCCACATAGCGGGCTAGCATCACCAAATTCACCCTCTGGGGACCTCATTCTGCTTACACCTCAGCAGAATGAGGTTCCCGGAGGGTGAATTTGGTGATGCTAGCCCGCTATGCGGGGTAGCATCACTAAATTCACCCTCTGGGGACCTCATTCTGCAAATGACAGACACACTATTTCAAGGCTTGCTGATACATGAAAAAATATCACCAATATCAAAGTCTGTCATGTTGTCGTTGACATTCAATACCATAATGATCAACAGGAGGCTTCGCTGTTCAATCGACGTTGTATATTTTATGCAAACTTATACTTTTTTCAAATTTTTTTTATGTGTATGGATTAATATTCCCATTGGCAGAAATAAAAAAAACGAATTTTTTTTGTGGACAAATAGGTTGTTTTTGGGTAGGGAAATCCATAAACCAAGTAATAAAAAATTAAATGGCTAAAGTAAATGTTATATTATTAGTGATGAGCCGATGATCGGAAACCACAATCGGAATCGGCCGATTGTGGCCCATCGGATGACAATCGGTACTCGGGTTTCAACATCGGCATTTCCGATTGTCTAAATAATAATCAGATGCTTGTTTTAAATATGATGATGTTTTGTTGAATAAATGACCAGTAAACATGGGGAAAGTGATACCAAACACAAACTTGAAATACATTACAATAAATACACTGAGGCCCCGCACCACAGCCTCTGCAGGACATGTGCCTGTATTCGATCACAAGTCCACCCATACCTACCTATATACTTACCCAAACATATACTTATGTATACTGTGTACTGGCATATTACTACGGATGTTGCTTGCTTCCAATTCTAAGTATTTATATACATATAACATATTCTGGTATAATTATTACAATAATCGGAATCAGCACCTGAATCGGCTGATTGTGATCTCAAATAATCGGCGCAAGGCTCTATTTGACAATCGGCTCATCACTATATATTATCTGCTGAAAAGAGTATAATTATATCACCCATATTAGTTTCAATCGGATTTCCATTGCTCAAAAATAAATGGCCGAAGGCTTTTTCAAATGGCTCCGAAAAATATTCTCGTCCTACAATTTTCTGTTCCAGAGCGGACAGTGAATGTGACATATTAAACGACTGTTATTAGGTATAATTTGTGGACATGTCTGGATTTAGTTTGTCTGACATTTGTGGAATGAGATTCCCAGAGGGTGAATTTAGTGATGCTATTCCACACAGCTTCTGAAATTTGCCTCAGCTAAAATTAGCCAACATAATTTCTTTTTGCCTCAGCATTTGCCTCGGGATAGCCAATTAACAGGGCTGAAACTACCATGTGACTTGTTAATTTAAGCATCTTGATTGTTCTCCTAAATACCGGTACTTGTACTGAGATATTATTGAAATATTTTTATTTTAATATTATCACGGAGAGATATATAGTCATCTTATGATTCAGAAAAGACTGGACCCATTTCCCCTAAAGCTTAAAGACATATAAATGGCCTGAAACTTATTCGGGTGCCTGAAACTAATAAGTTAGTATTCACGCGCTATCCCAACTGGAGGAATGTAGCATTCTAGTAAAATCGTCGAAAATTTCAAGCAAGTCGACCATACCACTCCATAGAAAACATCATCTCAAATACACACAATTGTAAATATTTACTTCTCGATTCGGGACGCAACCATCTGCAATAAACAAACGAAAATGATTTCGCCATCGAGAGTCACTGTATTTAATTAATATATAAGAATGACGGTGCTTGTTTTCATTTTGGATATAACATTTGTAAAATTTACTACTTTGAGCAAGATTGTTCTCCATTTCTATTTGATCACCCTACCGGAGTGTTTTACATCACTTTAAAAATATTATTAACATGGTGCATCGTTATGCCTGTTTTAGCTAAACAAAATACCCTATTAAATGTAAAAGGGATGTGTTTGATGTATGCTTATTATCTCCCAATGGAGCCTCGCATATTTAAGAGAATGCATTAGCCTAACAATATTAACCTTGCCCTTGTAAACCAGTGCATTCTCTTATATTTAAATGCGTGACTCGCATATATAAGAGAATGCACTGGCACAGGATCTTTAATGTTGCACCAGCACAGCTCCCGTCATGAAAGGGTTAATTATAAGCCTATGATTTAGAATTGACTACAATACTTTTTCTACATACATGTATCATGTCGTGTCAGGGGGGGGGGATTTTCTGACAACATTCCGCCATCAATTTTGTAATCAATAATCTTGTACCTTTTGGGAACAATAATGCTATTGTGCCGTTGGAAGTGCATGTTGCCAGAAAGAGCAGGACCACCTCATTCTGCTTCTAGCCCTCATCTTCTGGAACTAATCTATAGCCTCAAATTAACATTTCCTTCTTTATCCCCTAATTTGCAGAAGATAAAATGCATAAACGTGGTGAATTAAATGGGTGAACATCACCAACTTCAACTGGGGAAATTCAATCTGATCTTAGGTCTCCCATAGCAGTTGAGGCCTAAGCAGAATGAGGTTCACAGAGGGGGAATTTGGTGATGCTAGCCCACCATGCGGGATAGCGTTACAAAATTCACCCTCTGGGGACCTCATTCTGCAAATGACAGACACACTATTTGCAGGCCCCTGGTTTCAATTAATATTGCTAGTTCCTCATGTATATTCATGAACTGTGAATTTTTTAACCCTTTCATGACTGGAGCTTCCTGAAATTTTGCGAAAACCCTGTGCCAATGCATTTTCTTATATATGCGAGTTGTCATTGGACACCTTGCATATATGCATTGGCCTAACAATATTTACTTGATCTTGTAAGCCAGTGCATTAATTCTCTTATATATGCCAGGCTTCCTATGGGAGTCGCGCATATATAAGAGAATGCACTGGCACAGGATCTTTAATGCTGTACCATTGCATCTCCTGTCATGAAAGGGTTAAAAAGGTCTTTAATTAAGATTGATAGTTCCTCTCAGTACATGAATATGCATTGTACATGTAATTGTGAATTTCTCAACCTCTATTCACGTTTGTAATATGATATATGTTCTATACTATAGGCAAATATAATAAAATTGCTTGATTTACATCCCCTCCCTACCCTATTTTTAGTGTCCCCTCCTCAATTTTTTTTTTATTTGGATATACAGTAATGCCCTAAATAATCGACTTCTTAACCACAGCAGAATTATGGGTAATTTTTCAGGATTTAGTCGGAAATATGGCTTGTTGCCATTCATCGGAAAGCTCTCACTGAGAGCTTATTAATAAATTGCAACAAGCCATAATTCCGACTAAATCCTGAAAAAATACCCATAATTCTGCTGTGGTTAAGGAGTCGATTATTTAGGGCATTACTGTATTTTATGTAAACATTTTTATCATGCATTTTAACCATCAAATTACATTTCAATGACCAGTTAATCAGTCTATTTTGCTAAAATTGGACAATCTAAATCACCTTAAGCTTGTATTATATAAGATAGGATAGCTACTGCAATATCTAGACCTCTCCATGACCATTTATGTTAGGAAGAAAAAGTGCATGAATATACATGTAACTGTGAATTTCTTAACCTCTATTCACGTCTGCAATATGATATATGTTCTATACTTATCAGTCTATGATTTTGAATTGAATATAATACCTTTTATATATATATATATCAGGCTGTCTCAGCTTGGGAGATTTTCCGTCAACATTCCGCCATCAATTGGGTAATCAATATTTTGTGGCATTGAATGACTGGGAGAAAAGCTAGTCGCATCGTCGATATAGACCCATCTGTGATGAGCGTAGCTATTAAAACGCCTCGATCGGGAATCTCAACATCGCCCCGACACACGTAATTGTAGACAGAAGAATTGTCTCGATTTAGACACATGATGCCATTTCATGTTATCTTAGATGGGAGGAGCATGATTAAATTCCACGTTTCGTGGAACAAATTCCGTGTAAGTCTCTTGGAGAAATATTTTCATTACACTTAGTAGATATCGTCGATTGACTGAGAGATAGGACTATTGATACGAGTTTGTAATTTGATGCTCAGTTATGTCTCTCTTTAAATCAACCTTGGTTCACAACTCAGGACTATCGCGCTCTCAGTCGATGATTGAGAAGTTGGACTATAGACTTAGAGTGTGCAAGCAACGATCCTTCTCTTCTGGTAAGTTTGTTTCCGACATTATTTTTATGGTATATTCTCGATCATGCAGGCATGAAAATTAGCAAATAATGTTTTGGCTAATTTCATTTTTAAATTTTAATTAATTTTCTTCAAAATTAAATGTAAATTAATCAAAATTTTCATTTTAACTTATAGTTTTAATTTCATACAGACCATATGACATTTTTTTTAATTTTAAGAGACCAATGCGATATAGATTGTTGTCTCATTTTATGACAGCCACCATTTTGAAATGACACACCAATCAGTTGTGGGCCTGTCATGGGATTCACTCTGAGAACATGAGAAAAATAAGTTTAAGGTTTGAAAATATTATGAAATTTACCAACAGTCAGTAGTTTAAAACCCTTTCAGTGCCAAGTCCGATTTTTGTATCAAGTTATCAACCCATATTTCCTTAATCATTTTTCAAATTTATTGATTATAATAATGTGATACATTGATGGAAAGAGCTCTAAGAGCTCTTTCCATCAATGTATCACATTATTATAATCAATAAATTTGAAAAATGATCAAGGAAATATGGGTTGATACAAAAATCGGACTTGGCACTGAAAGGATTAAGCTAGAGTGTGTCCAAGCCTGTTTATAGCGTGCCTGTCATTTGCAGAATGAGGCATAGCGGGCTAGCATCACCAAATTCACCCTCTGGGAACCTCATTCTGCTGAGGTGCAAGCAGAATGAGGTCCCCAGATGGTGAATTTTGTGATTCTAGCCCACTATGCTAAGGCCTCATATTCTCTGGAAAGAGTCTTTATCATCAAATTTCTATAGAAACTTCTTCATATAGATTCTATTTCATTTTTAGTTTAGATTTCTATATCCCCAAATGGCCGATGACAATTGCATAATCGAGGTTCCCAATGGGTGTACATCACAATATTCACCAACTGGATTGAAAAATATCAAGAACAATTATATTATGTACGCGTTTTCTGTTGATCATTTCCCCAATAATTGAAGTAACATGGATTAGCTTGATTTTGAACTGACATCGGGTAGAATGGGTCATTTAAATTAAAATATGGTGTGATTTGAATGCAATTGTTGGTTGCGCCAATATAATAATTTTATCTATGCATTCCACAGCGCAACAGAACATTTTCATTGGACGATACGGTAGTTCCAAGTGTTTGTCAATAAAGTTTAGTAACTTTTTTGATGTTTGTTTAAATAACCAAGGGTACAAACATGACAATAACATGCAATTATATGATATTAATGATTGGTTTTAGAACAACATCTGTCTATTATATAATATTCTTTCTGTTTATGGGGGTTTTTAGTGGATGTGACTATTTCAACACCTATACGCACAGGGAAGGCTGCCCGTATCTTTAATACTCATGGCCTTACAAATTTGACGATAAATTTTGGGTCCAAAATTGTCTTGAAATATGAAAAAATTGATATTTGGGGAAACTTTTTATGCAAAAAAATCATGTCCGTCTAGCAGGGAATTCGCCTTTAAATCTTGTGCTTTCGTAACTAGTGTCAGAACCGCATAAAAAAATACTGTTATATTTTAGACCACACCAAAAAATTAATACTTCACTACAAAGGGTTAATTCCTATGCCAATGGCTATTTTACCTATTTGAAATCATAGGGAAGAGGTGTTTTTTTTTTGTTATGCAAAAAGCGCACAAGGCTATTGACCAATCAGGGCCCAGTGTCTATTTTATTTTCTCCTATATATTCCTCCCGCATCAGCTAGATGTCACTCCGAACCCTATTTACACCAGTGTAACTGAGACTGACTCTCTTCTGAACATGAAAATGTCATGGTGTTGACATAATGTTTGGTAATCTAGTATTCTGGTGTCGGGCATTAGTCTGGTCGTTGAGACTCGATTTTGAGGTGAACCTAGAACAAATTGTTTACAAGCTGTTTTCGGTGTCATTCGACGCGGAAAAGCATCAGGAACAACATATCCAAAATCCGCAAAAATCCGCGTTGGGGAAACTTTGTTATCCACGATGGCGTCCAACATGGTTGTCTATACTACATCAGTTCTCGATATAAGTCATTATACGATATATAGTGGCATCAGAATTATGCCGTTATATCAGTTTGTGTTAAATTAGAATGCGGGAGCGAGTAGAGTGACACGGACAGAAAATTATACAAATGTGGCCATGAAATTGCTGTCAAAATGGCCGCAACTCCAAACCATACCACGTAGAAAGCAACATATTGGGTAACTACATAAGAGTGAAATACGTATTGGCAATATACAAGTCGGTTGTTAAATATCTTTAAAGGTACACACATTATTAAAACAGATCAATCTGAAGGATCATCGGTCACTGTACAGCAAGTCAACCCCCCAATGATTTACGTCTTTAACATTTGGGTGTTTCGCCTCACAGTGCATGGTAGTTTCATTCGGCATGGTGATTAAATATTGAATGCAACGCCGAAATTTAAGTGCATACTCTAAAGGTATAAATACTAGTTATATTTCCGGAATTGTCAACACTCCCGGTGATAATAAACGATACACGTATGTCGCAATGGTTATTATACTGTAAAAGAAACACTCATATCTTCAATGGATTAGCACCGAATCTCACCAGGCCAAAGGGACTGTACATAGTACATTGTATGTAAGACTAATTTTCATTCTGCTACCACCCCGGTTTCTTAGTAGACAATTTTGTTAAAATTACTTCAGTGGCCACTTAATTTACAACTAGAATAAGCTACAGCGCAATGCACACTATTAGTTTTAAGTATATTTTTGTTTGAAAATATATTACCATTACCATCCACGTAATCGTGCTAAATATCAGGTGATCATCGTTTAAGATATGTTATTCCAACATTGAACATTCACCCAATATTGTTAGTTGTGGTTCTGTGTGCAACAGACTTGTGTAACATTATGGAAAATGGGTAAACGCGGTGATGCGGTTGAAGACAACGTAGTAAGTTTCGCGTAGATGTGGCCTTGGTGAATTCAACCAAATATAATTTCCAGGTATAAACACAGTCTCTGTCACAGATTATGTAGGCAATTTTGGTCAAGTTTTGAATTTATTGAAGACATGCAGTCTATGGTACTCATTTGTGATTTAATAAATTTAGTTCATGGTACACCATCACGCATTCTTGTGATAAAAGCGAAATATTCGTGTTTTATCACTTGATCTGAGGCAACTATAACTACTATTTTGAGAAACGTACAATAGTATCTACGCATTCTCCCCAGTACATTATGAACATAATTCATACCGTTTTATAGCAATTAATTTTTTAATGTTTTATACTGTAGATATCAAAATAAATGGTGATCGGTCTCATTCGTGAGACTGCTCTGAATACATATATTTCTGCTTCTAGAGAAAGGCCGCATAGTCAATACATCCCTACTAAATCCCGTTTAGCTGTTTAATTACACATATATCACACGATTCAAGATTAGCGGTACAGATAAAACGGCGTCATTTTTCCGTTTCTGGACACCCAAAAGTCCAGATTTAACCGTTCCACAAGATCCTGATTTCGCTTGCTATCTCTAATCAAAAGATTCTCTTATACTTGTAGTCATTCTTCCTCGCAATATTCGAGCGTTTGTTCACTCGTATAGGACTAGCTATTCAATTTTGCACTAAATGTAAATTTCATTCGATTTTGTCCATTTTGGTGGCCATTTTGGGAAAAATATTCTACATATATGGTTTACGACTAAGCAATGTTTGTGTATATTTCAATTTATTACAAATTTGGCATTAAATGGAGCACCTGCCACAGAATTCAGTATTTTCCGATAACAACAGACATTATGGACATTCAATAGAGAATTTTCCCCAAAGCGGATTTTAGGGGATTTTGGATATGTTGTTCCCTACATTCTGCCCGACAACATGACACCAAAAACAGCTTGTAAACAATTTGTTCTAGGTCCAATGCTTCAATGACCAGACTACATTGTATTGGCAGGATTTATTCATGCAATTAAATTGGAAATATGAAATGTACACCTTGTTGAACAATACAAGAAAAATTATTTCTTTGTCAGGTGCTGATTAAAATTTTCCCGTGGGGGGCATTTTAATTTCGTAGGGAGGGAGACCGACAAACAAATATATGTTTACGATGGCCTTACGTCTCAGCTTGAAGAGTTTCAATAGAAATCATAGAGGTGTGTTGCCATTTGATATCAAATAACATATTATGTACTCAAATCAATTTTATCTATACTTTAAATCCCATGGCTGGCCATAAGCATCAATTTGAGTACATGCCGTGCATCCTTTATATTAAGGTGGTGCTACATGTCTGCACTATACTGCAGATTGATCAGAATTATAAGGATATACAGTAATGCCCGGGGAGAGCTTTCCGATGAATGGCAACAAGCCATATTTCCGACTAAATCCTGAAAAGTTACCCATAATTCTGCTGTGGTTAACGAGTCGATTACTTAGGGCATTACTGTACATGGCTGCATTATACTGCAGATTGATCAGAGTACATCATAAATAATGATTAGCTTGAGGTCCCGATGAGGCAGGCCTTTACTATTACGTTATATCACATCAAACCTCTATTACATGTATATCATTAAAAAAGCCATTACATATTTCCTTATCTCTGACTAGTTACATATTACTTGGCACCGCGCCAACAAAATGACCACTCGTCTTTACATTGATTCAGGCTGATTAATATTATTTCAAAAAGCTGCACATGACACCAACACCAGACTATGCAAAATGATCTCTTTTTTCATTAAAGTTAAATTCTTGTCCAACTGTGTTGCTCTAACGAAAATAGACACAAAAACAAAGAGGCAAATTGCAGGACTATATAGCCAATGCTGTAAATGTATGCATTTCGCAGCTTCTATTAAGGATTTTGATGTGTTAAAAAGGCATAAAGCTCTAGTTTTGTTCATGTGATATAAAAGATAATCAACTCGTTATGTTGGGATATAAGATTTTATGAAACTCATTTGATAAATTTGTTTCACAACTCATCTACGACTCGTTGTGAATCAAATTTATCACACTCGTTTCATAAATTCTTATATCCCAACATAACTCGTTGCAGATCCTCTTTATCCAACATCCCTACAAGCCTTGAAATAGCGTGTCTGTCATTTGCAGAATGAGGTCCCCAGAGGGTGAATTTAGTGATGCTACCCCGCATAGCGGGCTTGCGTCACCAAATTAACCCTCTGGGGACCTCATTCTGCTTACACCTCAGCAGATTGATGTTCCCAGAAGATGAATTTGGTGATGCTAGCCCACTATGCGGGGTAGCATCACTAAATTCACCCTCTGGGGACCTCATTCTGCAAATGACAGGCACATTATTTAAAAGCTTGCATCCCTACACACATCCCTTAACCCTTTACCCAACAAAACGGCCAAAACCGGCCAAATAAAGCTTCAACAGCCTAAAATATCTTCGGTCTGTCTCAATAGAACCATACACATATGGATATCATTGGAACCGGCTCCTTGACCACATTGTGATAGTTACAGTTATGCCCTGTGCCAATGCATTCTCTTATATATGCGAGTCGACCATAGGTCGCCTCGCATATATAAGAGAATGCATTGGCCTAAAAAAAAATCTTTTTTTAACACTTTTTACCATTTTTTCTTACATTCTTTAACAATTTTATAATTTTTAATGTGTTAAGCCAATGCATTCTCTTATATATGCGAGGCGACCTATGGTCGACTCGCATATATAAGAGAATGCATTGGCACAGGGCCGTTCTGTTGGGTAAAGGGTTAAGGTTGGTTCGGGACATTGTTTTGCTTTTGTTTTTGTTAAAAAACTTGGTGAACTTGTTTGAAAACTTGTTGCAAATATACTGCATCATATTTATAAATCTAATAATCTACTTAGATTACAGGAAAACTCACTTGGTCTTGTTCGACATCAACTCAATCGATAAGGTTACTAGTCCAAGGCGATCAATTTATACCACTCCTTATACACTTTCTATTTCTATTTTCTAACAAAACAAACAAGCTTGGATATAGTATTTCTGACATTTGCAGAATTAGGTCAACCCATTCTGCTTAAGCCTCATCTTCTGGGAAGTATCTATAGTCTCAAATTAATATTATTTTTGTTACTTTTTCCCTTCTGTTCAGTTTTTACGTCCCCTAATTTGCAGAAGATAAAGTGCACATAATCGAGACTGCATGCACAATCAAGGTGACAAATGGATGAACATCAGCAACTTCAACTGGGGAACTTCAACATGATCCTATGTCTCCCATAGAAATTGATGCCAATTAAAGCAGTATGAGGTTCCCAGAGGGTGAATTTGGTGATGCTAGCCCACTAAATTCACCCTCTGGGAACCTCATTCTGCAAATGTCAGACACACTATATCCATTATTGTTTGTTATTCCTGTTTTGATTCAAGACCGAAAGTAAAAATAAGTTGCTAAAACTGTCACTGGCCTTCAGTTTTTGGAGAATTTAGATCTCAAAATATTTGCCATTTAAACTCTGAGATGAACTAAGTGACTACAACCTTAAGTCATTCACACAGTATTTGCTGGTTCTATATTAGATGCTGAATTGTTTCCACTGCAGTATATATACAGCGCAGTGAAGTATTTCTCTGTGTATATTGTGTCCTACACGCCTTATTTGTTCTTACCTGACATTTTCTCCATCTTTCTCATGTTGTTATCATTCCGTTTAATTCTGGTTTAATTGGGTTTACTTTGTTCACATAACTTCGTCTATGATGATGGAAGATCTGTGTATCATTTGTATTGTTTCGCAATGAGAATTTGGATATGAAAAACGGATTCCTAAAATGAACACAATGTGACCATATAATGAAGGATATCTGTGTGTTATGTGACACAGAGTTATATTGTGAAGTTTAATGTGAAAAATGTGTTCTAAATCACAAGGAAACAAATAAAGAGTACATATGTGTCAATGTGTTCATTCCTGAATTTGGATGTGAACAATTAAATCTAAAATATTTTTGCTCAAATGGGACCAAAATTGAAGTGTAAAAAAATGCTTTCTTGTGTTAATGTCACAATCTGGATAATAGCTGTGTTAACTTTGACATAAAAGAATGAGAAATTTGTTTTAAATAGAAATTTTTTTTCATGCAAATATTTATCTCAAGTAGTCGACGAATAGCTGTGTGTCGTATCTCCATGGATAACAGTGGCCGTGGATGAATTCGGATATTTATTGGCAAATGTGATATGGGTCGTTTTTATCGAAAATGTTTAGGAAAACAAGGTTTGTTCAAATAAATTTATTATATTATGTTAAGCGGTTTCACTAGTTCAGATTATGTACTTTTTATGGTAATTATTCATTTCCAATCAATTTGTATACTTGCTGAGAAAGCTGTTCCCAGAAATTCCCTTAAAATATAAACTCTTTCAGTGCCAGGTCCGATTTTTGTATCAACCCATATACCATGTGCCAATTGCATTCTCTTATATATGCAAGTCGACCATAGGTCGCCTCACATATATAAGAGAATGCATTGGCCTAACAATTTTTCATCATTTGTTATTATTTTTAACAATTTTTTACAATTTTAATAATTTTTTCTTATATTCTTTAACAGACTTATGTTGTAGGTTTAGTGCCAGGGAATCTTACGTTTTTCATGGGCATCAAAATTATTACTATGAATACTTGGTGATAGTTTTGAGTTATAACAACTATGTTAAGAAAAAAAATAAATAAAAATTAAATTTAATGAAAATTACTGTAAAATTAAAGCTAAAGAAAATTGAAATTTCAGGAAAAAATTAAAAGTTTGATTTATAAAAAAAAAAATTAAGATAAAAGAATAAATTATAACTTTAACAACGGTGTGTATTGAAATAACAACTGCAATAAAATTTCCAAAAATAACGATCTATAAATTGAAACATTTTTTGAAAAGATGGGTTTTCAGTTTGTTCTTAAATTCGGAGATTGTTTTTGAACGTCTGATCTTTAATGGTAGTCCATTCCAAATCTGGATAGATGTCTCTTGGAAGCATTTTTCACCATAACGTCCGTCTGGTTTCCTGATATTGGTTAGGTCTAGACCACACGCACTTGAACGGGTAACTCTGTCACACAATTTCAGGATAAACATGTCTGTTACATGTATGTATGACGGTACGTGTTTTCTGAGGGATTTAAAAACGATCACAGCACATTTAAACTGCATCCTGAATTCGAACGTCATTATGTGATTATGAATTAGAACTCATGTTATGTGGTCAAACTTCGAAACGTTCCCAATAAGCCGAGCACAGTTATTCAATAACAGGTTGATTCTTTTAATGTTCCCTTTTGTCAAATTTGTAAGAAGTGAGTTGAGACTGTCCACGCGCGCTACCACTAAGGTGAGAACAGCATGCTTTATCGCCTTCAGGCTCAAATTTCCCAAAACTTGTTATTCATCAACATGTTGTTCAACGAAATATGGCCATATTACCACTTAATTTTAGAGTTATCCATCTTCATCTGCAATTTTGTCGGAGACCATCGGTTTGACGACTCTTTTCTGGGCCACAAATAATTACACATTTCGAGAAATAAAAAATTTCAAAAATTGATATTTGATCACTCTGTGCTTTGGTGGGTGGGTTCCCCCCCCCCCCCCTGAAGCCAAAGAATTAGTCATTTGGGAGCGATAATTCGGATTATGCATCTTTAATCTCCAGATTAAACACAGACATGTTCTGAACAGCAACATTGACTGGACAAGACATAAATAAACACAGCTAATCCCATTCAATGCTAATCTATCCATTGTAGAACATGCATGATTACCCTTACAAACCATAATGCCTTGCAGCTGGTTATAATGACCCACCACCAGCACAGATATAATGGCTAAATGCACAGCAAAAGCACACCTGTTTTTCTTATAGGCCCATTTGAAAAAATTGTGGTATTATGTTATCAGTCTATTGGGTGTACTGTCTGTCAAGTCGTCTGTCCTTCTGTTTATTCCATTAACATTTTTGGTTTCAGACCAATAACTCCAGATTGGATTATTTGATCTGAACCAAAGTGGGTATGTGTATTTCCCAACTGAAAATACGGCCAAGTTCGAATATGAGTTTTTCGACTTAGAATTTGACCGATTTCAGAACATTTTAGTTTTCGACCAATATAGCTCCAGTTTGGATTATTTGATCTGAAGTAAAGCTGGTACATGTACATGTATGTGTGTTTCCAGCTAAAAATACAGGCCAAGTGCGAATATGGTTTCTGTCCAATTATTTTCAAATGAGTTACAGCCCTTTTTTGACATAGCATTTGACTGCATTTTGGCATTGAAATTAGGGGTATATGTCAGATATCCTTTGTAAGCTCAAATTGTTATTGTATTTTGCGGTAGTATTATTTGAAATGGCTAACAGCCATATTTTGCCTGTTGCTTATGGTTATATTTTGTGAATACAGGCGTGTATATAATAAACAGGCTACCAGCAATGAGGATATGGCTTATTGGGCATTATATTTTTTATTACTTGGTTTACAGAGTTCCCTACCCAAAATAAAGCTTTTTGTCAATTATGTGATCACTCAGATCCAAGAGACACTACCCCCACCAGTGACAGCCCTGCCACTACTGCATGGAATATTTAAATGACAACGCATGAGTGGGTTATGATCTCAGCTTTAATGTAACATTATAAGCTTGTCCTGCAGATAGCCCATACGCATGGAAAACCAATTAAGCAGAGCCTTCGCTCTGACGAGAAGCCGAAGCAGAGAACGCTGAAGAAATACTGCTGTACAGCTATTGCTATGAGGCGCCCTAAGCAATAAGCACACACGGCCACCAGGGAGAAGCCCAACGAGTGCGACGCAGGAATGGCAGTAGAGACCACTGGACAACCCAACTCCCTATGGCTAAGCACCGGCCTGGAATATTACACTCAGGCTACAGATCGAGAGCACTCTCAAATAAGCATAAGATGACTGTGCAGTCATAAACATACTAAGCTACTATTGATAAGCCACCCATCAAAGTTACCAGACAGGTTATAACGCTATGGCGACACTACCACTATCTGCAGGACCGCCATAGAGTGCGCAGCACTCCCCCAAACCAGGAGCTCCATGCCCAAATACATCAATGAAACAGTTAAACCACCGGGAAAACCATAGTGTCAGATGCCAGGAAGGTCTCCAGGGCGCCCTGGAGACTATTCAGATAGATATCGTTGCCGACGGGGGAGCAGCGGCCGGCGTTGAATTCAAAACAGACGGGACTGGGACGGCCCGGACGCGTGGGAAAATTGTCCGCACGCCCGGAGGCACGAACCGGAGGCGGAGTCGGCTGCGGAGGTTGCCGAACCTGGGGCGTCATGACCAGCAGCCAAATGTTAGGGTCGATGGTCTCCCAAGGAATAGCTGTATTACCATCCCACTTCAACCGAAATTGGGTATCGTACACCTGCCAGGCAGATCCCCCACATTTAGCAGCCGCCCAACGAATGGTGCGCAGGTAACGCAAAAGGGGCTGGGCCGACGATTCAGGGTGAACGTCGAGGTATACCGAAATGAAAATGAGAAAAGCATCGGTCCACGAGTCAACAGACGTTATTGGAGCAGCATGCCCGCTTGGCGCAACGCGGATTCGCCCGGAAGCAACCAACTGATGGGGGTCAACTGTATGAATAGAGGCGGCGGGTTCCTGCAGCTGATCCAAATTGATAAAATCGCCCCGGAAAATTTTGTCGCGAATAGATCGGGAAACATGAGAGCCATAGCCATCTGCCGCCGTAGGAATCGGCAAGGGGGCGTCCCAAGGGGAGACCAGCGAGGATGGAAAACTAAATAAGGCATTACCCGGATCAGTTCTGTCTCTTGCCGGAGCGTTCGGTCGGTGTATCACTGAAGCCACACGGGAATCCTCGCAGCGGCGGAGAGAAGTGGAGCTGTCATCAGAACTGCTGCGTCGACGGGTCGACAAAGGAGACGCTGATGGTGACCTGGATCCATAGCGCGGAAACTTGGGGCGCGGAGAACCATCCTGTCGGCGACTAGCCTGGCGACGAGACTGACGACTGGGCTGACGACGAGGCTGACGAACAGGATCGCGGCCACGAGAATGGGAAACCCGGCCACGGGAGGCGCGGCGTCCCCGTTCAGAGCCACGAGCAGGCCTGCCACGCGAATGCTGTCCACGGCCGCGCACTCGTGAATCAGCCACAGATGACACACTGGCCGAAATCCGAGAAGAAGGCCCAACACGGTCACTGGAAGCAGGACCAGCACGAGACGAGCTGGCAGACGCATCCTGGCGACTGCTACGAGACGAACGGTCGCGGGCCCGACCGCGAGATCCCGTACGAACCATATGAGAAATATGTGATTGCCACCGAATGACAAACACAAACAGGGAAACACGTGCGCTACTCACGAAAATAGGTAACGTCGACGGAACAGGACGCAGACAGAACACACAAGGAACAAGATGATAGACGAATAAATGAAGGCTGGCGAAGAAACACGGTGACGGATGGAAACAGATAGGATTTGACGACACACAACCGAGCGCGATGCGTATAATTCAAGAGTGAATTGCTTTTTCAGTTACCGGAAGGAGGCAGCATTCCGGGCGGATGTAAAATGCGGACTTTAAGTTCGGCCGATACGGAACGGATCGGCCGATACGGAACGGATCGTACCGAAAAACCGGAATGTCTGCCGGATGACAGGATCAAAGAACCACATAAATCACCCCGAACCTTATCGGCCCTGGGTGCATTAAAATAAAATTTTAGTTTTTCGTTTATTTTTTATTTCCGCCAATCAATGCGCCAATGGGAATATTAATCCAGACATATACAAAAATTAGAAAAAAGTATAAGTTTACATAAAATGACAACAACATCAATTTAACAGCGAAGCCTCCTGGTGATGCTTATGGCATTGAATGTCAATGCCAACATGGTGGATGCTGATAATGGCAATATTTTTTCATCTATCCTTATCATGCTTTAAAGAAACATCCAAATAAAAAAAATTGCCCGTGCTTGTTTTAGATCACAGGTCCCATGATGCGACAACCCCACCATGAGTGTCCACCTTAATACGTATTAAGTTATTAAGGTGGACACTTGTGGTGGGGTTGTCGCACCAGGGGACCTGTGTTTTAGATGCGGAGATTATTATACAGCGAATATTTTATTTCTCCCGACCCTATTTTTTGACAATTTTAATTTAACAAAAAATTATACAGATTTTATTTTTATTTTGTTTCCTCCCACCTCCCCAGTACCTTTTAACCAAAACAATCTGTAAACCAAGTAATACAAAATAAAATTCCTTAATTATCATTGTTTTGGCATGAACTCCATTTGTTTATTTCCAGGTCAATCTGATGGAGATCACACTGACAATGCGAGCTCACCGACCTCTCCAGGATCCTTCTGTCTAACCAGCAGTAATAGAACAGGGGTGAGTACATGTATACACATTTATTTAAAGACCGTGCAAACATACATAATGAGGTCCCCAGAGGGTGAATTTGGTGTTATTAGGGCATTACTGTATCACTAAATTCACCCTCTGGTCTGGTCAATGACCAGGACTGGATACTTATTTCTGGGCTTGTGTGTACAACTTTGAGTGCCCCTCAGTATTAGACCCCGAAGTCACGACAAAAAGTTTTCGTGGCTGGCTCAACTTATTTCGTTGCTGGCTAGCTTTATAGCTATCAGACACATCCTTCAGCGTATTTCTGTTTCCGAAATTTTCATAATCTCTTGTTTTGGACCCGTTTGTGGTTGTTTTAAATAGTGTTTGTGGTGAACCCATAGAATCCCAGACCACACATGCTCTTTTGAAGAAAATACACAGAACAACTGGCATGGATGTACCATGTACATGTAGTTTCCCATCTGAGCAGTATAAGTTACATTGGGACTTCTGTCGACTTCAGACTGCTATCATCAATGGCATCTTGCGATATATGCATGAATTATTGAATGATGAATCCGATACTAATGATATAATATTTCAAACTATTTTCTATTTTCTACCACACATGCTCTTTTGACGTTGGGCTGGTTCCATTATGGCGAAAATACACAGAACAACTGGCATGGATGTACCATGTAGTTTTCCATCTGAGCAGTATAAGTAACATTGGGACTTCTGTCTACTTCAGACTGCTATCATCACTGGCATTTGGCGATATATGCATGAATTATTGAATGATGAATCCGATAGTAATGATATAATATTTCAAACTATTTTCTATTCTCTTCTACAGGTTATGTGCATATATTGGCAATTGTCAGCGATATCTGAGACTGAGTCGTGTCGAAATAAACAAATTATACTTGAACCCTTTCAATACTGAATGGATTCTTCCATTAAGTTATATAAAGAGCACACATTTAAATAGTCTATTCCACATTGGGAGGGATCTTCTGATAATATAACAACCCTGCTGTGTTCATGCGAGTATACCAATAGGCAATACGGTTTAGTTCTTTGCGATTCACAGTACAGTTATGCTTGACATCTAAGCCATTATACACGGCTTATATAAATATAAGCCATTTTACATTTCCGACAGCAGAGATTTTTTCATATGGCTGGCACTAGAGATAATATGGCTGGTGGCGGCTTGTGGTCAATATTAAGGCTGGTGACTGCTTTGGGCTTCAGTATTATACTTGTCACCATTCAGTTATCTGCCCTTAATGTGCACAATTTTAATTCTTGTCATTACCTAGAATATGACTTAGTTGATTCCATATACTCATCAATTGCAAATTTATGAATCGTGAAAAGTCATGATATCCCTCAATTCCTATGGACTTTCTGGCATATTATCTATTAATAGTTACCGCCATTATGATTTGGAACAAGATCTCCCTTTCATGACAGCAGCAGTGCTAGCACAGCATTAAATTTCCTGTGCCAGTGCATTCTCTTACATGTATATATGCGAGTCTCCCATAGGGAGCCTCGCATATATAAGAGAATGCACTGGTTTACAAGATCAAGGTAAATATTGTTAGGCCAATGCATTCTCCTATATATGCGAGGCTCCCTATGGGAGACTCGCATATATAAGAGAATGCATCGGCACAGGGTTTTTGCAAAACTTCAGGAAGCTCCAGTCACAGAAGAGTATTGTACAGCAGACTGATATAAGTTGATACATTCATGGGAAGCTAGATTCTCATTTAATAATATAAATCGATTGAGGAATGTCACAGGTGGTGGTATATGAATTATCACACAACAATCAATCAGTGATGTGCAGTGATTATTCCACCGCTGCGTTAATGGTTATATGGAACATTGTCTGTGTCTCCTTGATGAGTTGTTTGCAGGAAATTATTAGATGAAGTCAATTTGCAGTGATTGTAATCACAGTAGTATAATGGAAGTCCTAACTAACACAAATTAGTGGTGTACTGGCTGATTTGACCTTGAGACGGCCTGACCGAGTTAGTTTGCCTTTGCCTGAACTAGACAATGTCGCATGGCATTGCATGATCTCCTAAACAAGCTTTAGGTTACCCAGGATTTCCCAAACAAGCATTACGTTACCCTGGATTTCCCAAACAAGCATTAGGTTACCCTGGATTTCCCAAACAAGCATTACGTTACCCTGGATTTCCCAAACAAGCATTAGGTTACCCTGGATCTCCCAAACAAGCATTATGTTACCCAGGATTTCCCAAACGAGCATTAGGTTACACAGGATCTTCCAAACGAGCATTAGGTTACACAGGATCTCCCAAACGAGCATTAGGTTACCCAGGATCTCACAAACAAGCATTAGGTTACCCAGGATCTCCCACACAAGCACTTAGGTTACCCAGGATTTCCCTAACAAGCATTATGTTACCCAGGATTTCCCAAACAAGCATTAGATTACCCAGGATCTCCCACACAAGCATTAGATTACCCAGGATCTCCCACACAAGCACTAGGTTACCCAGGATCTCACAAACAAGCATTATGTTACCCAGGATCTCACAAACAAGCATTAGGTTACCCAGGATCTCCCACACAAGCATTAGGTTACCCAGGATCTCACAAACAAGCATTAGATTACCCAGGATCTCCCACACAATCATTAGATTACCCAGGATCTCTCACACAAGCATTAGATTACCCAGGTTCTCACAAACAAGCATTAGATACCCAGGATCTCCCACACAAGCATTAGATTACCCAGGATCTCCCACACAAGCATTAGATTACCCAGGATCTCCCACACAAGCATTAGATTACCCAGGATCTCACAAACAAGTATTAGATTACCCAGGATCTCCCACACATGCACTAGGTTACCCAGGATCTCACAAACAAGCATTATGTTACCCAGGATCTCACAAACAAGCATTATGTTACCCAGGATCTCACAAACAAGCATTAGGTTACCCAGGATCTCCCACACAAGCATTAGGTTACCCAGGATTTCCCAAACAAGCATTAGATTACCCAGGATCTCACAAACAAGCATTAGGTTAACCAGGATCTCCCACACAAGCATTAGGTTACCCAGGATCTCACAAACAAGCATTAGGTTAACCAGGATCTCCCACACAAGCATTAGATTACCCAGGATCTCACAAACAAGCATTAGATACCCAGGATCTCCCACACAAGCATTAGATTACCCAGGATCTCCCACACAAGCATTAGATTACCCAGGATCTCCCACACAAGCATTAGATTACCCAGGATCTCACAAACAAGCATTAGATTACCCAGGATCTCACACACTAGGTTACCCAGGATCTCATAAACAAGCATTATGTTACCCAGGATCTCACAAACAAGCATTATGTTACCCAGGATCTCACAAACAAGCATTAGGTTACCCAGGATCTCCCACACAAGCATTAGGTTACCCAGGATTTTCCAAACAAGCATTAGGTTACCCAGGATCTCACAAACAAGCATTAGGTTAACCAGGATCTCCCACACAAGCATTAGGTTACCCAGGATCTCACAAACAAGCATTAGATTACCCAGGATCTCCCACACAAACACTAGGTTACCCAGGATCTCACAAACAAGCATTATGTTACCCAGGATCTCACAAACAAGCATTAGGTTACCCAGGATCTCCCACACAAGCATTAGATTACCCAGGATCTCCCACACAAGCATTAGGTTAACCAGGATTTCCCAAACAAGCATTAGATTACCCAGGATCTCCCACACAAGCATTAGATTACCCAGGATCTCCCACACAAGCATTAGATTACCCAGGATCTCACAAACAAGCATTAGATTACCCAGGATCTCACAAACAAGCACTAGGTTACCCAGGATCTCACAAACAAGCATTAGATTACACAGGATCTCCCACACAGGCATTAGGTTACCCAGGATCTCCCACACAAGCATTAGATTACCCAGGATCTCCCACACAAGCATTAGATTACCCAGGATCTCACAAACAAGCATTAGATTACCCAGGATCTCACAAACAAGCACTAGGTTAACCAGGATCTCACAAACAAGCATTAGGTTACCCAGGATCTCCCACACAAGCAGTAGGTTACCCAGGATCTCCCACACAAGCATTAGATTACCCAGGATCTCACAAACAAGCATTATGTTACTAAGGATCTCACAAACAAGCATTATGTTACCCAGGATCTCACAAACAAGCACTAGGTTACCCAGGATCTCACAAACAAGCATTAGATACCCATGATCTCCCACACAAGCATTAGATTACCCAGGATCTCCCACACAAGCATTAGATTACCCAGGATCTCACACACAAGCATTAGGTTATCCATGATCTCACAAACAAGCATTAGATTACCCAGGATTTCACAAACAAGCATTAGATACCCAGGATCTCCCACACAAGCATTAGATTACCCAGGATCTCACAAACAAGCATTAGGTTACCCAGGATCTCACAAACAAGCATTAGGTTACCCAGGATCTCCCACACAAGCATTAGGTTACCAGGATATCCCACACAAGCATTAGATTACCCAGGATCTCCCACACAAGCATTAGGTTACCCAGGATCTCCCACACAAGCATTAGGTTACCCAGGATCTCACAAACAAGCATTAGATTACCCAGGATCTCCCACACAAGCATTAGATTACCCAGGATCTCCCACACAAGCATTAGATTACCCAGGATCTCCCACACAAGCATTAGGTTACCCAGGATTTCCCAAACAAGCACTAGGTTACCCAGGATCTCACAAACAAGCATTATGTTACCCAGGATCTCACAAACAAGCATTAGGTTACCCAGGATCTCACAAACAAGCATTATGTTACCCAGGATCTCACAAACAAGCATTAGGTTACCCAGGATCTCACAAACAAGCATTAGGTTACCCAGGATCTCACAAACAAGCATTAGGTTACCCAGGATCTCCCACACAAGCATTAGGTTACCCAGGATCTCACAAACAAGCACTAGGTTAACCAGGATCTCCCACACAAGCATTAGGTTACCCAGGATCTCCCACACAAGCATTATGTTACCCAGGATCTCACAAACAAGCACTAGGTTAACCAGGATCTCCCACACAAGCATTAGGTTACCCAGGATCTCCCACACAATCATTAGGTTACCCAGGATCTCACACACAAGCATTAGGTTACCCAGGATCTCACAAACAAGCATTAGGTTACCCAGGATCTCACAAACAAGCATTAGGTTACCCAGGATCTCACAAACAAGCATTAGGTTACCCAGGATCTCACAAACAAGCACTAGGTTAACCAGGATCTCCCATAATGAGCATTAGGTTACCAGGATATCCCAAACAATAATGGCTGTGGTCTTTCCATAGCTAAATAATTGACAATTTTAACTTATGCATATGAGCGAATCCTTAAAAGTCAGGAGGTGGAAGAAAGTTCTCATTGTATCATTGACTAAAATAGCAGTCGTTCATATCATAGTTTGCATATCGTTGGGTATTACTTAATTGTAAATAAATTAATTGTTTATGATATCGGATTACTCTGGCTGGATACATTTATTTTCCATGAAGAACAATGATAATCTACCAGTGATCATGATGTCATTCAGCTATCGTTGGGTTATTATGTAATCTAATTACTGATCATAGATCAATATGAAATACACGTAATCAGCTGCAATAATCACTAATTCATGTTAATTACTGCGTAGAACATGATTGAGATGGTTCACTGGGTGTAATTCATATATACAGTTGTATTCTCATCAAACTGCAATGCAGATAAACCTTGTCAGTCTTTTGTGGGTTACAATTCATTCAGAATTTCTGCATTTTTATGTGTACCCATAGGCCATACCACAGTATGGTACACATAGTGTCGACGTCCGGATTGACCACTCGTCATTTGTTCGTCCGTCTGTCCATCCGTAGACACTACACATGGTGCGATAACTCAAAAAATTTCTATCCGGTCGGAACCAAATTTGTATATGAGTTTCTCAGACCAAAATACAGATCGAGTTCAAATATGGGTTTTATCCAAGTTTTTTTTTATGGAGTTATGGTCCTTTTTGTCCCCCGACGTTTCCGTCGGAGGACTATAGAAATGACCCCCGCCCGTCCGTGCGTCCGTCGAGCCGTGTTTACTAATGACTACTTATGTGGCTAAGATTGTGTAAAATGGATATTTATGTGCATAACTTCCGTTGCGTGGCTAGCCACGTAACAGCTTTCAGATGGACGTTCTAAAATGATCTATAAGGCCTAATCAGCTTATTTAATTTTGTAGTCACTCAAAATTTGGAGGAGAAAAAGTCCATCGATTTAGACATCCATGACCCGTCAATAGGAGATGTCGGACACTGACAAGACATTTATGTGGCTAGCCACCCAATCACGGACCTGTCAGTTTCTCCTATTCCACTGTCCCAGTTGCTGTGAGCAAGTTTTTGAGTTTTAATCAGCTTCTTCTGCTATAATTCCAACATGTTATGAATCCATAATCTGGAGTTTTATCACTATCTACTACTTGATAGCCACTTAAAATTTTATGGCTACTTGAGAAGCCACATAAAAACTAAAGCCACATTACCATTTCTAGCCACATAGGTCGAAGCCACATATCTACCCATTTGTTGGTACGTCCGTCCGTGCGTCCGTGCGTCCGAGATTGGGTACCTTCATGGTGTAATCAACTCCTCCTACTGTTTTAAACGTAGAGATTTGAAACTCTATGATATTGTTCCTAACATGTTGGTGATTTGTAACATCTATATAGCTAATCAAAAATATAATTTTTTCCATATTTTTGGGGGGGTTTTCGACTTAGAAAATTTGGAACATTTTTGCCTTTTGGATGAGATTGGGTACCTTCATGGTGTAATCAACTCCTCCTACAGTTTTAAATGTAGAGATTTGAAACTCTGGGATATTGTTCCTAACATGTTGGTGATTTGCAACATCTATATAGCTAATAAAAAATATCATTTTTTCCATATTTTTGGGGGGTTTTCGACTTAGAAAATTTGGAACATTTTTGCCTTTTGGATGAGATTGGGTACCTTCATGGTGTAATCAACTCCTCCTACAGTTTTAAATGTAGAGATTTGAAACTCTGGGATATTGTTCCTAACATGTTGGTGATTTGCAACATCTATATAGCTAATACAAAAATATAATTTTTTTCGCGTTTGCATGCGTTTGTTCATCGGGTTGTTTTGTCCAAGAAATTTTGCCAAGAAATTTTGCGGTGGTTTGCAACATCTATATACTGTATAACATTGTTGCAAATAGTATCCTTCTAACAAATCCAATCATGAAGTTTACCACTCGAGTCGGGGGACATGTGGTCTGCGACCTTTTATTTTACTTAGAATTCACACATGCTACGATAACACAATTTTTTTTTATCTGATTGGAACCAAATTTGGTATGTCAGTTTCTCAGCTCAAAATACAGATCGAGTTCGAATATGAGTTTGATAAAAAAATAAATTAATGGAATTATGGCCCTTTTTCCAATTTTTTTTTTTTTTAATGTTTTTTTTATATTCAACTCCTTGCTCAATTTAGCAACAACAAAATATTTATAATTTTTTTTATAATGATCGGCCTCTTGTTTATTAAAAAACTGAACTGAATTGTAACCTACAAAAGTCTGAAATAAAAAATATTGGGCTTAATACATTCTTTGTACATGATGGCAGTGGTCAGTATACTTGTATATGTTATGTTCATTTTGGAAAACCAGACCATTGTAAATAAAAGTTATTCCCCTTCATCAGACTCATTCGTAATGATATTGGACGTGTATAGTTAAATTCACAATGACAAGGTGTCACATATTTAACCACTTTTATGTTCAAATGAATCACATGTCTTCAGTGTCAATAAATATTAATGACTGATTTAGATGGTTCACTTGAGGTGATTCATATGTATTTGTTTGACATATACCCTTCAGAAATATTGATTCACTATAATTGTTTAAAGCTGAGACTCTTAAGCTGTGGTGATACCATATGGGTTCTTATACATGTACGTTGCAGAGTATGATATATTAACCCTTTTATGATGGGAGCTGCGCTGGTGCAGCATTAAAGATCCTGTGCCAGTGCATTCTCTTATATAATGTGAGTCTCTCATAGGGAGCCTCGCCATATATAAGAGCAGTCCTCGAAATTGATCATGGCAATAAGCAATGCCATGGCAACATTTGGAATCTAACATGCCACATCATTAACTTTGTCGTAGGGTATATACATACATTTACCACCTCAGGTAATATCATGTAAAGAACAATAAACCAATTAAGAGTGGCATGATGCTATCACCTTAGGGTAAATCCACACCTCCTCAGGTAATATCATGTAATAGATGATTTGTTGGGTTGTCCGCCCTTCCTGCCCTGTCTTGCTTTCAGCTTCCCAACATGCATTAAACCAATTAAGTATGGCATGATGCTGTCACATTAGGGTGCATACTTCCTCAGGTAATATCATGTATTTCTCAGGAATTAGAAAACTTCAAAGAAGATTGTGTGAGAAGAACATTCCTGATTAAGGAATATCAATACTACTGCTCTCAGGAGTCAGGCCTTAACCCTTTACCCAACAGAAGGGCCCTGTGCCAATGCATTCTCTTATATATGCGAGTCGACCATAGGTCGCCTCGCATATATAAGAGAATGCATTGGATTAACACATTACAAATTATAAAATTGTTAAAGAATGTAAGAAAAAATGGTAAAAAGTGTTAAAAAAAGATTTTTTTTAGCCCAATGCATTCTCTTATATATGCGAGGCGACCTATGGTCGACTCGCATATATAAGAGAATGCATTGGCACAGGGCATAACTGTAACTATCACAATGTGGTCAAGGAGCCGGTTCCAATGATATCCATATTTGTATGGTTTTATTGAGACAGACCGAAGATATTTTAGGCTGTTGAAGCTTTATTTGGCCGGTTTGTTGGGTAAAGGGTTAAGCTAATTTATATTTGACTGTCTGACATTTTGTCAGGCAACAAAGAGACATTGTCTGACATTTCAAAATGAGGCCTGACATGTCTGACATCACCTAAAATAATGCCAAGTGAAACTATTAATGATGTGTTATCCCCCAATTATGTTCCTCTTCTCAATAGCCACTTTTTACTTTAAATAATGCAAATCTTCCCACCCTGGCCACAACATCAAACATGGTTGCCAATTTCGCACTCAATTCTAAGGTCATAGAAATCTGCAATTGCTCTGATCCCTGTGCTGTTACTAGTACCATGTAAGGCAGGCCTACATATGACTGTATGGAATGCAGGACAGTAGTATGTTATAACTCGACTGGGAGGAAAAACTCGTTCCATATATTTTCCAATTCCAATATTTTGTAGACTTCCAAGTACTAATAATCATACATCTGTTGAAAAACGCAGATTTTGGCAAAACTAATAATTAAAAACTGCTCTCCAATAGAATGAATTTCATTTAACTCTTTCGATGCCAAGCTCGCATAATTGCGAGTTACCCAGTCACTGCCAAATACGCATTTATGCGAGTTCGGGGGTGCACCTGGTTTACGGATCGTAATTATATTGTTTTGTTGCATTACAACAGGGGTTCGGTTATTTTATGTAGAGTGCTGGTGTGCGCTGACAATTTAGAAGAACAGTCAGTCAAAGTTATGCTACCCCTGAAGTTCTATGAGTACAGTCCGAGCCAGATTATACCGTTGACAAATTAACTTTTGGTGGGATGCGATATATGATTGGAAAATAAACATCATAAGTGACTTGACGGATTCTTTTCTGCTGATCAGTTTACCGTCCAAAACGAGTCGCGCAAATCGACCGAAATTCTGTCGGAATGAGGTTTGTGAAAAATACGGAATAGTAGCCGGAATATGATTAACTGGTGAAGCATTAATTAATGGCATAGAACACAAAAAAAAACAACAACATTTAATCATATATGAATTGAAAAAATATCTACCGAAAAACATAAATTAAAGCAAATCCAAGATGGCCGCCAATGTCACGTGACCCCTATGATATTGAATGGGTCTCCACGTCGGGGCAGGTGATAGGTCATTGTCACATATACCCACATGTGAAGTTTCAACTAAATACACCGATAATTACCCGATAGTCATTGCATTACCCGTATATACATACAATACTTGTATTTACACACATAATGCTTGGCACTGGGGAGTATGTCCGTGTGGCGGGGTGGCAGCGAAAGAGTTAACAGCACACTATATCAATTTATTTTTGCAAATTATCACATTGCCAGTGATATTTTCCTTAAAAATACGTCAATATTTCAACCTGAGATTATGTCAGACAGTTTCAAAGCAGAGGCTGACAACCTATACAAATTCAAATTTGGCATCTGACAATTGTCCGTGTCGGACCACCTATTTGAAGCCTTGACTGCTCTTCTTTTTTGTGTTCCAATTTCTACCAGAGTCGTGATGATCAAGATCAGCTCTCCCATGGCCTGTTAACGCTTTCATGATGGGAGCTGTGCTGATGCAGCCTTAAATATCATGTGCCAATGCATTCTCTTATATATGCAAGTCTCCCATACGGACACTGATCAGTCTCGCATATATAACAGTCCTTCCCAGGAGACGGGAGCGATTGCTCTCGCACCCGTATGCAATCGCAATTTGTTATTGACAGGTGCTAAAATTGGCACTTGTCCCTCTTGTCAATATGTTCATGGTCATGATACTAGTAATCGCTGATTCAATATAAAATCAATATTGAACTATTTGAAGGTATATTTAGAACCTTTCCGATCTCAGTTAAATTATGGGCAAGTGTACATTTGTAAGTGTAACAGTATGTATGATTATCCGTTCCTTATGCAAAATACACTTGAATGGCATTTTAATTAAAGTGGTACAGATGGTAGGAACATCCAACACAAACAATAATTTCGTGTATAAATTCGATTGTCAAAATTAAAAATGTCGACCGAAAGTGTTAAAATAACTGTAACTGGACATAGATCTATCCTGCAATGACATTTAGTTTGACAAAAATCCAACTTACCATTATATTACGGGTGAGCAAATAAGTGCTCTCGCTTTGTTTTCCTCATGGGAAGGACTGATATAAGAGAATGCACTGGCTTACAAGGTAAATACTGTTAGGCCAATGTATTCTCCTATATATATGAGGCGCTGTATGGGTGACTCGCATATATAAGAGAATGCATTGGCACAGGGTTTTCACAAAATTTCAGGAAGCTCCAGTCATGGAAGGGTTAAATGATCTATTCAGGATTTCAGACATCCAGTTACAACATCAACATAAAATCTTAAGTTAATTAACATCATTTTGTGCTTTTAGTCGGGGAGCCAATAAGGTCCACCTGCACCCCCCCCCCCGATGATTACAAATAACCTTATTTTTATTGTTCCCTATGGTATCCAGATAAAGAATCCGGAATTCTCCGAAAAATAAAGGTGGCCCTACTAGGTGCTAGAGCCATTTGAATCCAAGATGGCCGCCATTTCCTCTAATTCCGACCAGCTGTATTTAATCGTTGTAATAGATCGGTTGTTAGCAAAAGACACAGACAAAATATATCCCATTTGTTGGTATGATGTCCTTCTTCAAAATGACGGCAAAAAATTTCGAAAAAAATTAAAAATGGCCGCCGAAAAATGACGTCATCTGCACGAAAATAGGAAATTTAATTAATATTTCACCATATCTTCCATTTTTCTTCACATTAATCATTAGTAAATGGCAATGTTTTTGAGACAGTCATCAAGCGTGATATTATAGCGTCATTTTAAGACATTTGCCATTGACGAGGGTTCCGTAATAGATACAGAAAGAGGATTTGAAAAAGAGGGGTAAAATTTTCGATTTTTTGCAAGACGATTTTGATAGTCATTTTATCGACAAACCACACAGGCTGTTAATAGAATGTCAACAACTATGTGCTTTATTTTATTGGACGGATGTTTTACTTCAATGGGAATGAAATTGGTGTAGAAAATTTCCAAAATGGCCGCCGAAAATATGAAAAATGGTAAATATTGCCCCAGGGTGTCCTGCAATGGCTTACAAGTTGTGGTTAATATATAAAATTGGCTAATCTGTATTATATACATTGCATACTAACATGTCTGATGCACCATGGATCATTGTTTCTATTGTCACCACTGACATCACCAGAAATATTGGATTTTTCTCTCACAAACTTGACATAAATTTCGACAAAAATTCACTTTTCAGGGTTGGACAATTGTTTTAAGTAAAATGCAACTATCATTGGTATCAAAGGTATTTATTGTATTGGTCTATCTTAAATGTGTCACACTACGGTGTTTATAGACCAAATTGCTCAAGATGGCTTCCAAAATGGCAACCAAATTTGTAAAAAGTTAATTTTTTACATATATCCCGAACATTATTCTCTGCGTTATCCGACAAGGTAGTAAATTGTGACTCACTTGGTTATTGTGCGTGTTAGTTAATTAACTGACAACTACGTTCTATTATGTTTGTCCCAGTTCCGTATGGGGCATGACAAATTCATTTTAAAGTTGCAGTATGGAATTTTGCGGAGATTCTCTTTTGTGTTTCTTGCCATATTATTGAAAGGAAATGGGCAGAACTTTGAAACGGAACTGAGATGAACCATAATATGTGGCTATTCTGGTCCATTATGATAAAACATATCAACTGGATACACGGTGGATGCCAAGATGGTAGCCAGGGAGTTACTATATGGTCATAGATGAGGTGAATAGGTATACAGGGAGTTATTGTATGGTCAACGGTGAGATGAGTACATGTATGTATACAATTAGTGACTGTATGATCATAAATGTAATGAATAGCTATACAGGGAGTGACTAAATGGTCATGTGTCAGGTGTATGAGTATACCCGGTGTTCCTGCTTGGTGACGTGTAGGTCATGTGTAGGTTATACGGGTATACACATGTGTTGCTATATGGTCATGGGCGAGGGGTATGTGTATATAGCGAGCGGCTATATGGCCATGGATGATGTGCATATGCATACATGGAGTGAATATACTGACATGGCTGGGGAGTATTAGTATATCTTGAGTGGCTATTTTGCTATGGTGTGACAATAGGGATACGGGGAGTGACATGGCCAAGGGTGAGGTGAATATATATACAGGGAGTTACTGTATGGGCATGAATGGTGTGAATATGTATACAAGGAGTGACTATATGGTTATGAGTGGGGTGTCCATGGTGAGATGCATAGGAATATAAGGAGTGGCTGTATGGGCATGTGTGAGGTGAATCGGTATACATGTAGTGACTGTACGGTGTATTGTTGTGTGTGGCCGTTGTGACCGTATGGGCATTGCTGTGGTGTATAGATATAACGAGAGTAGCTACATGGTCATCTGTGAGTTGTTTATGTATATATGGAGTGACTGTAATGTCGTGGTGGGATGTATATGTGTACCGTGTGTGGCTGTATTGTGACATGTGGGTGTATATGTATATTTGTGCTGTCTGTATGATCATGGATGGAGTGCGTAGATAAATAGGGAGTGATTTTATGGTTATGGGTAATGTGTATAGGTGCACCTGGTATGCCTGTACGGTCAAGATTGAAGTTATATGCATACCTGTGGCTATATAGGGAGTGCCCTTTTGGTAACGGGTGGGTCGTATATTGATATATGTTGTGGATGTATTATCATCGGTGGTGTATAGGGTGTAGATGAATGATCATGGATGGCGTGTATAAGTATACATTGAGTTGCTGAATTGTCATGTGCGAGGTGTATATGCAAGTATTAAACTTATGAGTGGTATATTTGGAAGGGCTCACCATTGATGAGGTGTATATGTATATCTGGATTGACTCTATGGTCATGGGTATGGCGAATAGATATACATGTAGTGGCTGTATGGTCCACGGTGAGGTGAATAGGTATACAATGAGTGACTTTATGATCGTGAATGTGGTGAATATGTATACACATAGTGACTATATGGTCAGGTGTAGGAGTATACCTGGTGTTCATGCATGGTGACTCATGGCTGTATCGTCATTTGTGGCATGTACCAGTATAACCAAATATGGCTGTATGGTCAGGTGTATGTGTATAGAGTGGGTGACTATATTGTCATTTGTGTGGTGTTTATGTACATATGAGGTCATGGTGGGTTGTACATGTGTAATTTGGGTGGCTATCGCTTTCCACAATAACGCAAGGATATGTTAATCAATAGAGAGGTCATATCAAAGAGTTCTCCACCATGATAGTGTTTGTGTACATGGGGGAACTTTAAACGTGAAAAGCGATAGCCACCCATTACCACACAGTCATTCCATATATACATAAACACTACAGACATAACAATATAGTGACCAACTGTATAAACGTACACCTGACCCATGACCATGGATGGCCATACAGCCATGAGTCACAATGCAGTCACACCGGGTATAATCCTAAACATGACCCATAACCATAGAGTCACTCCTTGTATACCCATTCACCTCACAATTGGCCATACGGTCATCCCATGTATACCTATTCTCCACACACACATGGTCAAATAGACATTCCATATATGCATCAACACCACAACAATGACCATAGAGTCACCCCGGGTATACATATCCACCTCACCAATGGTCATATAGCCACTCGCTTCATACACATACCCTCACCCATGGCACCTGGTATACTCCTTCATCTGACCTATGGCCATATAGTCACATTCGTACATGATCATGGTCAATCATTGTATATATATTCACCTCACCCTTGGCCATGTCACTCCCCGTATCCCTATTTGTCACACCATAGCAGAATAGCCACTCAAGATATACTAATACTCCCCAGCCATGTCAGTATATTCACTCCATGTATGCATATGCACATCATCCATGGCCATATAGCCGCTCGCTATATACACATACCCCTCGCCCATGACCATATAGCAACACATGTGTATACCCGTATAACCTACACATGACCTACACGTCACCAAGCAGGAACACCGGGTATACTCATACACCGGACACATGACCATTTAGTCACTCCCTGTATAGCTATTCATTACATTTATGATCATACAGTCACTAATTGCATACATACATGTACTCATCTCACCGTTGACCATACAATAACTCCCTGTATACCTATTCACCTCATCTATGACCATATAGTAACTCCCTGGCTACCATCTTGGCATCCACCGTGTATCCAGTTGATATGTTTTATAATAATGGACCAGAATAGCCACATATTATGGTTCATCTCAGTTTCGTTTCAAAGTTCTGCCCATTTCCTTTCAATAATATGGCAAGAAACACAAAAGAGGTTCTCCGCAAAATTCCATACTGCAACTTTAAAATGAATTTGTCATGCCCCATACGGAACTGGGACAAACATAATAGAACGTAGTTGTCAGTTAATTAACTAACACGTACAATAACCAAGTGAGTCACAATTTACTACCTTGTCGGATAACGCAGAGAATAATGTTCGGGATATATGTAAAAAATTAACTTTTTACAAATTTGGTTGCCATTTTGGAAGCCATCTTGAGCAATTTGGTCTATAAACACCGTAGTGTGACACATTTAAGATAGACCAATACAATAAATACCTTTGATACCAATGATAGTTGCATTTTACTTAAAACAATTGTCCAACCCTGAAAAGTGAATTTTTGTCGAAATTTATGTCAAGTTTGTGAGAGAAAAATCCAATATTTCTGGTGATGTCAGTGGTGACAATAGAAACAATGATCCATGGTGCATCAGACATGTTAGTATGCAATGTATATAATACAGATTAGCCAATTTTATATATTAACCACAACTTGTAAGCCATTGCAGGACACCCTGGGGCAATATTTACCATTTTTCATATTTTCGGCGGCCATTTTGGAAATTTTCTACACCAATTTCATTCCCATTGAAGTAAAACATCCGTCCAATAAAATAAAGCACATAGTTGTTGACATTCTATTAACAGCCTGTGTGGTTTGTCGATAAAATGACTATCAAAATCGTCTTGCAAAAAATCGAAAATTTTACCCCTCTTTTTCAAATCCTCTTTCTGTATCTATTACGGAACCCTCGTCAATGGCAAATGTCTTAAAATGACGCTATAATATCACGCTTGATGACTGTCTCAAAAACATTGCCATTTACTAATGATTAATGTGAAGAAAAATGGAAGATATGGTGAAATATTAATTAAATTTCCTATTTTCGTGCAGATGACGTCATTTTTCGGCGGCCATTTTTAATTTTTTTCGAAATTTTTTGCCGTCATTTTGAAGAAGGACATCATACCAACAAATGGCATATATTTTGTCTGTGTCTTTTGCTAACAACCGATCTATTACAACGATTAAATACAGCTGGTCGGAATTAGAGGAAATGGCGGCCATCTTGGATTCAAATGGCTCTAGCACCTAGTAGGGCCACCTTTATTTTTCGGAGAATTCCGGATTCTTTATCTGGATACCATAGGGAACAATAAAAATAAGGTTATTTGTAATCATCGGGGGGGGGGGTGCAGGTGGACCTTATTGGCTCCCCGACTATTTGGTTTGATAAAAACTTTTAGTTCAGAACAAAATATAATATTTTCTATGGGTTACACTGTTTTACTGTCACAATTGTGACATATTATTACATCTATTTGGGATTTTTGGTGAGTGGGTCAACAATGCTAAACCATGACATAGAAAGATATAGACACAGAGCTTTGACTTAAAGGGGTACTGTACACTAATTTCCGACCATTTATGGGACCATCTCTTATTATACTCAACAGAATATATGCAATAAAAGAATGAATTTGAGCCATGGATGAGTGCAAAATACACTGATGTGCTCCTTGAATGATGCAAACAACATGGTAATTATAATGAAAATGAGTTAACCCTTTACCCAACAGAACGGCCCTGTGCCAATGCATTCTCTTATATATGCGAGTCGACCATAGGTCGCCTCGCATATATAAGAGAATGCATTGGCTTAACACATTAAAAATTTAAAATGTAAGAAAAAATTGTAAAAAGTGTTAAAAAAAGATATTTTTAGGCCAATGCATTCTTTTATATATGCGAGGCGACCTATGGTCGACTCGCATATATAAGAGAATGCATTGGCACAGGGCATAACTGTAACTATCACAATGTGGTCAAGGAGCCGGTTCCAATGATATCCATATTTGTATGGTTCTATTGAGACAGACCGAAGATATTTTAGGCTGTTGAAGCTTTATTTGGCAGGTTTTGGCCGGTTTGTTGGGTAAAGGGTTAATGACTCAAGCCATAAACTCATTTTCATTATAATTAACATGTCATTTCACATCGTTCATAAAGTAAATGAGTATATTTTGCACTCATCCATGGCTGAAATTAATTCATTTGTTGCATATATTCTGTTGAGTATAATAGGAGATGGTCCCATAAATTGCCGGATTTAGTTTACAGTCCCTCTTTAAAACAGCATTATCCCAAACGATTTGACTAGCTGATTTACGTCAAAGGAAATTGGACTAACTGGAATCTAAATAAAAGGTTTCATGAAAATAGACCTGGAACTCTGAGTACATCTAAGTTAGGTATTGATTAACATTCAGTAATGCCCTAAATAATCGACTCCTTAACCACAGCAGAATTATGGGTAACTTTTCGGGATTTAGTCGGAAATATGGCTTGTTGCCATTCATCGGAAAGCTCTCACGGAGAACTTTCCGATGAATGGCAACAAGCCATATTTTCGACTAAATCCTGAAAAGTTACCCATAATGCTGCTGTGGTTAAGGAGTGGATTATTTAGGGCATTACTGTATATTGTCTGGCATGCATCAATAAGTGTGTCTGGTAGAAAACAGTGAAATGAAAGCATGCCACCTCACAGTACATTGTCATTCACCTTGTTCATTCTACCCTATCACAAGCACTTTTACCACAAGATATTAAAGACATATATATTATCGGAATTCCAACAACGATTTATTAAGTGTGATTTGATGGGTTATATAAAATATCTTGGTGCAAAATCAAATAGATGCAGCTGAAAGTCCATGACACATCAGATAAATACATCTTGGTCGGAAAACCGATTCCCCCCCCAGTCTTCTGTTTTAGGCTCTTTACGGTATTTTAAAAGCCTGTGTTTACTCTCGCTTTTGTTACAACCCACTGAACCCAGTGCAATAACAATACTACTTCAAACATAGTGTTCAGGGTCCGAACTCTTGTTGCACCATTTGTAGTCATTAAGTTCTGAAATCGGAAACGGAATAATGTGCTACTGTCCGGAAAAGGTATATTGCGTTATTTTAAGGGGGAGGTCAAATGACCAATTTTGAATGGGGATTTCCATACAAATCTGTGGAGCGAAAGTTACAGAGTTGCACATACTTCTGAGTGTGACTTGATGTGGTATTGGAAACAACAGGTATTTATCTGACGGGTCTGCTTGGAACTTGTTCCATTATAATGTTGGTGTATTTATTTTTGAATATTATGTTGGTCAATTAAGTGATGTAATTCGAGAAAAAAATTCTCAAAAATATATTTATTGCCAAATTTTATAATTTACCAAGCAGAACCGCCAGATAAATACCTGTTGTTGCAGAATTGCATGGAAATCCCCATTAATAATTGCTCACTATTGACCTCCCCCTTAACGCAGAACTATTTAAAAACTCATTGCTTTAATTCTCTTTGTTTTAATCATCAAAATTAAGTGGTACCATAAGCGTTACAGCTCAGTCTCCAGATGGTATACAGGTGCAATTTTGATGAGACTGATTAAAACATTTGATACTGGGAAAAATTCAAAAAGTTCCCAGATTTATTAAAAAATATAAGAAAAAAAACAACAAGAATTTTCACCGCTCTATCAACGATTGTGTTCGGAAATCTTATATCGTATATATGTTTGAGATACCTCTTACCAAATTATGTACCGGTATACATTCATACCACTTATGTTTGTATGTAATGATTATTGATCGAGTTTAGACTCAGATGGTCCAAATATGGCAAACTTAACAACCATATAGGAAGGGGCATGTATGGTAAGGGGGATTTGAAGTAGGAAATCATGCCTCTGCCTACCCCTTCTATCGACCTTCTACCTACATCCATAAGATTCTTGTAACCCGGGTTAACAAGTGTATCATTCATGAAGAAGCCCCTAATCAGATGAGGAAACAAGGCTAATTTGCAGGTCATCGAGTCCAGGGTCTCTCTCTCTTATAACATCAGGAGCCTGGCAGTCTAATAAGTGCAGTAATGCTCTAATTAATCGACCCCTTAACCACAGCAGAATAATGGGTAACTTTTCAGGATTTAGTTGGAAATATGGCTTGTTGCCATTCATCGGAAAGTTCTCCTGAAAAGTTACCCATAATTCTGCTGTGGTTAAGGGGTCGATTAATTAGAGCATTACTGTAGCCAATCAGGCCTGAGTATAGTGTGTCTGTCATTTGCAGAATGAGGTCCCCAGAGGCTGAATTTAGTGACGCTGTCCCGCATGGCAGGCTAGGATCACTAAATTCACCCTCAGGGGACCTCATTCTGCTTAGGCCCATCTTCTCGGGAAAGTTTCTTTATTATCAAAATTTCTATAGAAAATTCTTCATATAGATTCTATTTCTTTTTTAGTTTAGTTTCTCTATATCCCCAAATTGGCAGACGACACATTGCATTATCGAGGTTCCCAACGGGTGCACTTCACAATATTCACCATTTGGAACTTCAATCTGAGTCTATATGTCTCCCATAGCGGATGAGGCCATGCAGAACGAAGTCTCCAGGGGGTGAATTTGGTGATGCTAACCCGCTATGCGGGATAGCGTCACTAAATTCACCTTCTGGGGACCTCATTCTACAAATGACAGGCACACTAAACTCAGCCTTGGGTCTATCTCTCTTATAACATTAATAGCCAGTCTACTAAGTAGCCAATTGTATTATAGAAATACCTCAAATGATTTTCTTACCACTTATGTTTGCTCCTAATGATTACTTCCGCCTTGATTCGGACTCGGAACCTAATTGTAATCGTGAAGTTCTGGCAATGTTTACTGCGGACAGGGGATGATGTTTACATTGTTAGGTTCTAGTCTACCAAGGAATGTATAGTCATTTATCCACTTAAAGAGCACGTGTTAACTTCTTCAGATGATTATATAGACATTATATGGCGGGATGTATAAATGTTTATGTTAAAGAGTATCTTCCTGTTGATAGACTAGTACTGTTGAAGGCAGGTCTGTGAAAGAATTGAAGGCCATTTCTTGTTATTCTTATTCTGATGTTTGTATGGACTTTACGCCTGGATGTTGTTTACTTTGATGACTATGTTTTTAAGGAGAAATCTTCCTCAAGTCCTGTTTATAGACTGGTATTTTTTAACATGAGTCACTGAAAGTATCAAAGATAATCACATTTTCTTATTTCTTGCTATTTTATTCTGACGTGTGTATGGACTTTATGGATATTATTCGCTGTGATACATTTCAGTAATACCCTAAGTAATCGATTTCTTAACCACAGCATAATTATGGGTAACTTTAATTGGATTTAGTCGGAAATATGGCTTGTTGCCATTCGTCGGAAAGATCTCGGGGAGAGCTTTCCGATGAATGGCAACAAGCCATATTTCCGACTATATCCTGAAAAGTTACCCATAATTCTGCTGTGGTTAAGGAGTCGTTTATTTAAGGCATTACTGTAACTATCAGTTAAAGAGTTTCTTCCTGTTTGTAGTCTGGTACTGTTGATTTGAGAGTTTTAAAGAATCACAAATAATCGCCTTTTCGATTTCTTGATAATTTATTCTGATGTTTGTATGGACTTTCCGCCTGGATGTTGTTCACTTTTATGCATAGCTTTGCAACTGTTACAGATTTTCTTCCTCACTTACTGTTTATAGACTGGTATTCTTCCTCACTTACTGTTTATAGACTGGTACTGTTGAACATGGGTCTCTGAAAGTTTCAAAATCATTTACATGTACCTTAAGTTGAAGAGTTTCTCTTGTTTACACGGATATCACTGGATGACTATCACTGCAGACGTTTCTTATTTTTAGACCTCATAATATGATTAGAGCTTCCGTAAGTGAATTAATTATAAGCTAAGGTAATGCCCTAAATAATCGACTCCTTAACCACAGCAGAATTATGGGTAACTTTTCAGGATTTAGTCGGAAATATGGCTTGTTGCCATTCATCGGAAAGTTACCCATAATTCTGCTGTGTTTCAGGAGTCGATTATTTTAGTGCATTACTGTATCATGTCATAAAATACAAGCCTGAATATAACGTGTCTGTCAATTGCAGAATGAGGTCCCCAGAGGGTGAATTTAGTGACACTATCCTGCATAGCAGGCTTATATCACCACATTCACCCTCAATTACGGCACCAGAAAATTTATATATTTAATAGAAATGAAATTGGCCGACAGTCAGCAGTTATGGGTATAGCTACAGTATATCGACAGTCAAGGTCACTGGGGTTTCTTTACCATATTTAATCGCAGTGTCATAGAACATAGCACATAACGGAACGGTTAACCCTTTGAGTGACAGGGGCCGATCTCATCGGCCCTAATTTATGGTCTGTAAAGTGCCCTGAAAAAATAAAAATTGTATTTTGGCTTTTAGCTCACCTGAGACGAAGTCTCCGGTGGAGCTATAGTCATCACTCCTCGTCCGTCGTCCGTCCGTCCGTCTGTCCGTGTTTACTAATGACTACTTATGTGGCTAAGATTGTGTAAAATGGATATTTATGTGCATATAAACTTCCGTTGCGTGGCTAGCCACGTAACAGCTTTCAGATGGACGTTCAAAAATGATCTATTTGGCCTAATCAGCTTATTTAATTTTGTAGTCACTCAAAATTTGGAAACAAAAAGTCCATCGATTTAGACATCCATGACCTGTCAATAGGAGATGTCGGACACTGACTGACATTTATGTGGCTAGCCACCCAATCACGGACCTGTCAGTTTCTCCTATTCCACTGTCCCAGTTGCTGTGTACAAGTTTTTGAGTGTTAATCAGCTTCTTCTGCTGTAATTCCAACATGTTATGAATCCATATTCTGGAGTTTTATCACTATCTACTACTTGATAGCCACATAACATTTTATGGCTACTTGAGAAGCCACATAAAAACTAAAGCCACATTACCATTTCTAGCCACATAGGTCGGAGCCACATATCTACCCATTTGTTTGTCTGGCCGTCCGTCCGTCCGTCAACAATCATCTTCTTGTCCCGAACCGTAAGACTTAACGTGTTCATATTTGGTGTGGATGTTCCCTAGGTGAATCACATTCAGATTTGTTCAAATGAGGTCACTGGGTGGAATAGTTGTGAAAGCAGGGCCATAACTCTATTCCTCCATAGTAATTCTTAGAATGACTTCTTCTTTTGAATCATTTGACCGATTTAGCTTACAAAAAAAGTTAATTCAAATCCTTGTTTTAAACCCTTGCCCCCCCCCCCCCTCCTCCACTCCCACCTCCGCCACCACTGCATGTCCCTGCCATCCCACACCAGAGATCCCTGCAAGGTTCACCCCATTAAAAGCCTTACACTTTAGTTATATGACATGCCAGGAACTGACCAGCCTTAATTCTCACAGTGCCCACAGTGAAGTGAGTGGTTCGGGGGGGGGGGGGGGGGCTAGCCCGGGATTGTCGAAAGCTGTGTGTCCAGTCATTATAAAGTAATTAACTTTTATCTCAATATCCACATTTATCAGGCCAAGAGAGAAAGATGTGTGTGAATGAAATTAATCCTATGTGTTTACAGAAATCTCAAATACAACTCTAACTGTTTGACAGTGTACATATTTTATAATAGTATTAGTATTAACCATTTCATTACCAGAGCTATGCTGGTACAGCAATAAAGACCCTGCACCAGTGTATTCTCCTATATATAAGAGAATACACTGGGGTTCAAGATCAAGGAATATTGTTAGGCCAATATAGTCAGACATCCAAATAAATCACACATGTCCTATTCTCGCAGGGATGTCCCCACATATGTTTGGGGAGGGGGCAAATTTATCAGATTTGTTCATTGAGATGTAATTGTTTTTCCAAAACCAATTACATATACTAAACTAAAATGAATATAAAATAATAGACCATTGATCAAGAGAAATGAGCTCCTAGTTTTAATATTTGTCCAATATTTATTATTTTATAACAAAGTACTAGTATCATGCCAGTGCATTGTCTTATATATGTGAGTGTCCCATAGGTAGCCTCACCTAAGAGAATGCACTGGTTTTCAAGGTTAAGGAAATATTGTTAGGCAAATGTAGACAAGCATCCAATAAATCACAGGTGTCCTATTCTTGCAGGGATGTCCCCATGGGTTGAGGGGGTGGAATTAGCAGATTTGTTCAATGAGATGTAATTTGTTTTCTCAAAATTAATTATATAGACTAAAATGAATATAAAATAGTAAACTACTTAATTTTTTAACCCCCAGATTACATTATATAAAATATATGGCATATTATATACCATTTGAAAGAGCAAGCTCCAAAACATTGTATTATCAACTTATCCAGTATAATAAACTGGACATGATGTTGTTTTTATTGAGTTGCCAAAGAGTTTTGTCATCTAGATTGCAGTAAAAAGCTAAATTATTTTCAATGCAGGGGGAATAACTCTATATATTAAAGATGGAGTTCTTCCTCTTCCATTAAAAAAGTTTGAATTCTGTTGCATTTTGGGATCCAAAGTGGGGGGGGGGGGGGAGTCATTCTATAATTTCAATAGTTTTTGGCTCACCTGAGACAAAGTCTGGTGGAGCTATAGTCATCACTCCTCGTCCGTTCGTCAACAATTCTTTAAACTTCTCCTCTGGAACCATAAGACCGAATTGGTTCATAGTTGGTGTGGATATTGCCTTGGTGACTCACATTCAGATTTGTTCAAATGAGGTCACTGGGTCAAATGTGGGCAGGGACATAACTCCACAAAATATTAAAAATTGCAAGTGGTTAACTCTCCCACACCCACCACTTCACCAGAACATATTTGGCAAACTTGAAAAGTGTTCTTTGAAAGAACCACCAGCTCTATTTAGTTCACATTTAATATTGAGGCTCCTTTGGTGATGTGTGATTCAGATTTGTTTAATCAGGGTCACCAGGTCAAGTAGGTGCAAGGCCAGCTACATTACTCTTTCTCTCCATAGTAATTCATCATACGTCTTCTATTCAAGAATGAAATGGCCTATTTTGTTTATATTTAGTAGGAAATTACCTTGGGTGACAGATTTGTGAAAATGGCATCACAAAGTCGAATAAGGGCATTGCCAGAGAAATAACTATTTCACAACATAGTAATTCTTAAAATATGTATGACAGAGCCAAGAACTAGTTGGCTTATTTAGCATGGAATGTTCTTGTTTGACTGCGATACAGATATTTTTAATGGGGTAACCTGGAAAAATAGGACAGTTTCCTTCTTAATATGCTTCCTTCACAAGGACCATCAGGTCTATTTTATAAAAAGGCGCTTGTGAGATTGGAAATTTCCAACAATTGGGAAAGTTTGAGATATCAATTGTGTAATTCCAACCTAAGACTTGGGAGTCTGGAGCCCAGTCGGGAGGGGACTTGTTGGGGGGGGGGGGGGGGTGATCAGTAGTGTACATTTGGCCACATATCCTGTTTAGATCTACTTCTTTTAAAGTGATTATGAAAAGTTCTGACTGTTGTGGTCTCCAGAGTCCCAGTCTTATCAGTCTTTGCAGTCTGGTGAGCGACCCCACAGTCATTGACTGTCTTGTTTTTTTTGGATTGAATGTTTTTTTGGGTATGCTTAAGCATGCTATAGCGAATTTTAAAACAAACTGGATAAAACCTTAGGGGCATGTTATAACGCAAAACTGTCACCAAGTATTCATAGTAATAATTTTTATGCCATGAAAAACGTAAGATTCCCTGGCAATAAACCTACAAAATAAGTCTGTTAAAGAATATAAGAAAAAAATATTAAAATTGTAAAAAATTGTTAAAAATAAGAACAAATGATGAAAAATTGTTAGGCCAATGCATTCTCTTATATATGCGAGGCGACCTATGGTCGACTCGCATATATAAGAGAATGCATTGGCACAGGGTATATGGGTTGATACAAAAATCGGACCTGGCACTCAAAGGGTTAACTGTGGTGCAGACAGGGAATATATTTCTTTGTTTATATTTGTTCCATGATAATTTACATCAAAGTATGGGGTGGTTCCAGCTCAAAAGTTCATGTTTTTTAGTGGCTTTAGCGAGCCGATATATCGCAGAACACACTGAATTAATTATCCTGGAGAAAATCCATGATTGTAAGTGGCGTAAAGCAAAATCGCCCACAAAATCCCTTAAATAATTTAATCTCGAGCTGGTACCTACGCTTACTGATGAATTAACTATTAAGCAACAGGAATTAACACAGAAATATATTCCCCGCATTATTTTTTAGACTGTATAAGGTTCCCTGTCAAAACTTTAAAAAGTTCCAAGGTTTTATACTGGTGGAATATGATGTCTACGGGCATTAGCCAGAATATTGATTCATGGCATGATCTATGGTCTGACCACAGATATACAGTAATGCCCTAAATAATCGACTCCTTAATCACAGAAGAATTATGGGTAATTTTTCAGGATTTAGTCGGAAATATGGCTTGTTGCCATTCATCAGAAAGCTCTCAGTGAGAGCTTTCCAATGAATGGCAACAAGCCATATTTCTGACTAAATCCTGAAAAAATTACCCATAATTCTTCTGAGGTTAGGGAGTCGATTATTTAGAGCATACTGTAAACAAATAATAACCCCAGTTACTGGTTCAAATACATAGGACAGCACCATAACATGAACGTTCTCCTCAACATACATGTAGCTGCATGGAATAGCAAATTATGATACACCCAAGTGCCGAGCACTGGGTGGCTCGGTACTTTAGTGGCTCAGTTGGTAAGGTGCATTAGGTTAACATATTATCGATCCAGTGATGGCCATGCTGGTTCGAACTGTGATAAAAAGTGCAAATTGTGATACACACACCTGATTCATGCATCCATGTAGGCAAGTGTGTCTGAGTTGCATTCATGGGCTCATTAATTTCTACATGCAGTGAAAGCCTGAGTTTAGTGTGTCTGTCATTTGCAGAATGAGGTCCCCAGATGGTGAATTTAGTGACGCTATCCCGCATAGCAGGCTAGCATCACTAAATTCATCCTCTGGGGACCTCATTCTTCTTAGGCCTCATTTTCTCTGGAAAGTTTCTTTATTAGAAAATTTCTATAAAAACATCTTCACAGAGATTCTATTTATTTTTTAGTTTAGTTTCTCTATATCCCCAAATTGACAGATGACACATTGCATAATCCACGTTCCTAATGGGTTCACATCACACTATTCACCATTTGGGAACATCTGAGTTTATGTCTCCCATATAGCAGATGAGGCCAAGCAGAATGAGGTAGGGTTGAAACGATTAATCGACTAGTCGTAGACGACGCTGAAATGTCAGAACGTCCACTCAGAATTTTGCTGTCGGAATATAGTGTATTAGTTTCATGTATAACGTTTTCAAGATCGATTCCGGCATAAACGGTGGTAACTGCGCGTACTAGTAAGTTATGGTCAGTATAACGTTTGGTGGCACCTGGAATTGGCAGTGTTACTAGTATAGACACACACGGACCGGTGACCCGACTATTAATTGGACGAATGAAATTGACAACACAATGTCTCACTCGTCGTTTGAGGTCAAAGACATGATGGCAATAATTGACGCGGCTTTGTAGTTTGTCCGAGGCCGCTTTGATACAGACACTGTGTATATTTCCATTGATCTCGCACCGTCGGATTATGATGCGACACTGGGTGAAGGTCGCTTAAAGGTGACGTCATTTGTGCTACCGTATATAAATGATACTGACATTAAGAACTGGCTATCGTATTCTACAACGTAGCCTATACAGTTACTATAGGGCGTATTTAGTCGGAACATTAACATTTTATAGTGACACCGCTCGGCACCGGTTTATTGGTGATCACGTGACTAAACGAAATAATCTCGAACGCTGATATTAAATTTAAAACCTGTATAAATGATCGTGTATCTAATCATTATCCACCACATGTCTAATTATATAATTGCATTCAGTGTGTTGGATAAATATCAAGATGTTTACAGTATTATTTCCCAAATAAATTGGTGTGTATGCAGGGAAATGCGCAACACAATAGACCGTCATTGCATCAGTCATCAGTGTACGCCATGTACGATGAATTTTCCGTACAATGGTATGTTTGAAAGTTTTGATATCGGGTACCGACTAGTCGACGCAACGCGACTTTTGGGCCTCGACTAGTCGACTCTGAAATTCACTAATCGTTTCAACACTAGAATGAGGTCCCAAAAGGGTGAATTTGATGATGCTACCCCACTGTGTGGGATAGCTTCACTAAATTCACCCTCTGGGGACCTGTCTGCAAATGACACACACACTAAACTCAGGATTGGTGCAGTGGAGTGATATCCCCTTGGTCTTCTCTCCACCAGTAAAACTTGCTTCAACTCTTTCTTTACTAAATACTCATTGACGAATAGTTCCTTTAGGAAATATTCAGATAATAAGTTCAATGGTCATTTGTTGAACTTATTGTCTGAACATTTCCCACCAATGAATATGAATCGTTCTGCACTTGTATTAGCTTTTTGGCTGTCTGTCGTCTGCTTTTATTACATGAACATCCCTCCAAGTGAATAATAGACCATTCCAATGTATTCTTTTATAACTGAATGGAAGAATCCATTTAGTATAGAAACAGTTATTGGGAGCAGAGGTACAACATGTACCTACAGGTATAAAGTGAGTCCAGCATTTGTCCTAAAAATCCTATTATCTTTAAAACATGTATGTAAATTTACCTTCAGTAATGCCCTAAATAATCGACTCCTTAACCACAGCAGAATTATGGGTAATTTTTCAGGATTAGTCGGAAATATGGCTTGTGAGAGTGAGAGCTTTCCGATGAATGGCAACAAGCCATATTTCCGACTAAATCCTGAAAAATTACCCATAATTCTGCTGTTGTTAAGGAGTCGATTATTTAGAGCATTACTCTTGTTCATGACATTAGAAAAATAAATATATTTAAACTAAACCCGTAAAACTGACATTATATTTGCCTATAGTCGCTGAAACAACAATGCACCTCAAATAAACCGAACCAAATAACTATAACCCCTTCATGATGGGAGCTGCGCTGGTGCAGCATTAAATTTCCTGTGCCAATGCATTCTCTCCTGTATGCGAGTCACGCATATATAAGAGAATACACTTACTTACAAGGTCACGGCAAATAGACCAATGCATTTTCTTATATATGTGAGGCTCCCTATGGGAGATTCGCATATATAAGAGAATGCATTGGCACACGGTTTTCGCAAAATTTCAGGACGCTCCAGGCATGGAAGGGTAAAACCCCAACTAACTAACCCACTCATGTAAGATGTACATCTAAATGCATCTTTTCTGACCAGGAAGCAAAATCCTAACATGGATAGACTCGACAGTATCCTCATGCATTACCTATATATAATACAGTATGTTTTTCAATTTTTTTTTCAACCCCCCTCCTCACAATACACAACATGACGATCATTGTATCTAATTTTGAATATTCATCTTAATCACAGAAATAATAGTAAAATATGGACAGACTTTGTTCTTATACAAATCAGAAATATGGCATAAACAGTATGTTATTGTCAAATGTTTTTCCTTTGTTATGTAAACAAAAGCAAAAAACATTACAGATCCTGGCTTTTGTTTAGATCCGGATATGGTAAACATAAAGAGCGTTATTTAATTGTTACTGTTTTCCTGATATGGAAATAATAATGTAAATATATTTTAAAATGAAATAAAATGTAAACAAATTAAATTTTATTCATTAAAATAACATATACACCATGATTCATATACAATTTGTTGGTTAAAATGCTAAATCAACATGAATTCAAACTGAGATTTTGAAGCTGGGGGTCCTCGAAGGTAAGCATACAGTAGTGCTCTAAGTAATCGACTCCTTAACCACAGCAGAATTATGGGTAACTTTTCAGGATTTAGTCGGAAATATGGCTTGTTGCCATTCATCTGAAAGCTCTCCCCGAGAGCTTTCCGATGAATGGCAACAAGCCATATTTCCGACTAAATCCTGAAAAGTTACCCATAATTCTGCTGTTTTTAAGGAGTCAATTACTTAGGGCATTACTGTAGTCGGAAACTTTTGTGTAAAAAAATACATTTGCCTCCTGGGCTTATTGACCTGTTTATGCAGTAATTTATATCTGATCATCATGTATCACCTGGATCATCTCTCTATATATACCTTATTTCATTAGACATGACAGCTTTACTCAGTATCCCCCATCAACGTTATGCATCATTTACATTGGAATTACTACACTCAGCTTATCGCCAGTCTAATGTCATGCCTTGATGAAAATCCCAGTAGGGGATGAAATTTCATAACATGCCTTGCATATTAAGTTCGTCAATGTAGATATAAACTAATCATACATGTGAGGTCACATGTTGTTATCATCGGTCTGAAGTATTGATGTACTAAAATGTTTGTTTTATTGATAAAAAGTGACTGGCATTTGCTTGTTGGCTCCCATAGGTTGATGTGCGTCATGTTATATGTGGCTAGGATATGACAAGTGGGGCTTGTGTTATCTGTTTGTCACTCATCACTCTGGATTATTTATTCTTCAATGATGTTTACAAGTGGATGAGTTACATTAATTTTGTGAAACAGACATGCCTCGAATTCTAAGCTGGGTATGTGTTATTTAATTCTCAAACAATTAGTTTTGTTTTCCCAAGATTTTTCTTTACAATGTTAACACTTTCAATGCTAAATGATTCTCCGACTAAGTTATAAAAGTATATTTCTGGTGAAGATGTGGCAGATGAGGAGCGCTAATTAGCATCCTTATCATCTTTTTTTTTTTTTTATGAAGAAACCTGTAATATTATGATTCAACATAATTTTACACTCCGGATGGAGGTGCTGCTCAAAATTATTGCAGGAATTTATTACTGAAGATTCAAGTATTCATTGGAATGTTCTATTATTGGACGGATGTTCAAGAAATTTAAGAAGACGACGGACATGTGAAACGATAATATATATATATATATATATATATAGATATTTTTATTTTTTTATTGATTGTTTATTTGTATAAAATTTCCAAGCGTATGACAATGGCGATAATAATAAAAAGAAAGATATTATACAGGAGCGACATGGCCCAAATGGACTTCTTGATGGTCGTTTCTTGAACTTATTTTCTGAACATTTCCTAAGGGCATTAGTACTCATCAATGATTCTTTAGTAAGATAAGATCAATTTTATTTAAAAGTTGGAGGTAAAAACATTATACAAACACAAGCTTTGAAGAGCTTTTGACCAACTAAAACAAATTTATACATATATAAATTAAACACATACATATTATCATATCAATTTTATGCAAGTTAAAATATTTTATCCTGGTTAAAATACCTAACTGTAAGTTGTAACAGTTAAAAAAAAAATATTTATCGAGTAATGAAATTACTATTTTATTTTTTTTTAAAACACCAGAAAAATCAGTAATAATTTAATTTGCCACTTCCAGTAATAAAAGAGAAAAGGAAATTACTTGAAATTTTATGTTTCTGAGGTTTTGGAATGCTTTCAACATACGGTTTGATTTCCTGTAATAATAATATAGATAAAATATTAGTGGTTGTGTTATTTACCTTCATTTGATACATGTAATTTATAGTTAAAAATGTTAAAATGGGCTGGTTTGGGGTGTCTATAGACTCTGGAATGCTTTCACTGGCTTCTTTGCCACTTTCTCTAATCCAGCCTCCAAAGACTCTCCAAAAAAACCCCTGCTAGCATATAGAATATGCCAGAAAAATAACAATTATACCACTACGGACATGCACTGCAGCGACACTCCCGGCCATCCGAGGACATAACCAGGGATTTAAAATGGTTAAAAGTTGATTGCATCCTGATATGTCCGGCCCGGAAGGCTGTTCCAGAGGGTGGGCCGGGCATCATATTTGAAGGATCTTTTACCATATGTCACATGATTTAATCTGGGTACCACTGAAATTGGATACCTAAAACTATATTTGGTGTTCTTCCGACAAACTAAATCCTGTAAGCACATACATGTAGGTGACAACTTATTTAAAATTCTAAATGTTTCCATAGTCCTTTTTGTCCTCGCACAGTAAAGACATGGTTAATATTAACATTCTTTGTGTTTGAATATATATATTTAATTTAATTCAGTATAGAGATTTGATACTATTCACTATATGAAAGTTTTGAAAGCATGGATTTTAAAAGGAACACCACCTGTGTTTAATTCACTATTAAACAGGTCAGGCACATCCTGAATTAAACTAGCATAGTTATATTTAACTATGATAGTTGTTTAGGGACATTACTGTTTGTCAATTCGATAACAAAATGGGATAATTAGAAATCATATTTCACAAAATAATTATCACACAAATTCGGTGCATAATTATACTGTTTGTTTTTGTGACAAACAACATGTCGTTATTCATGCGAGCGATTAATCGTGCACAGGATAAGGAAGTAATTTAATCTCTTTGCTGCTATGACGTATGTAAAAGTGAACGTTGTATCCTATATGGTTCGTTGTGTGCTATTTGGTTCGTAGTACCTACGGACCTAATTCAGCACATTAGCAGTAGGCCATTATTCATAACTACAACTCATAGATTTGTGCATCGGAATAACTGTTTCTCAAAGTTTCAAACATTGTATGACGTATGTTCCATGATTGTGTACGACAATAGCCTTTCAACTGAGTCAGTTTTGTGGTTCTTAATTGTGATATTCCCGTTATATTTTTCCACTGGAAAATGGCAATAACGTCAACAGCCCAGTACACGACGTCATAACGTCATTTAGCAGCAAAGAGGTTAACATTCATTTAGTCTAAATATTATCACCAAGGAGTGATTGTGTCGTTACGCTAATAGCATTTTAATAGAAAGACATACTTGTATTAGTATTAAAATAAATAAGCTGGCACAAAGTGTTGAAAAGCAAATTTGTATATGCCCGTTTGAAAAACGGTCGTATTATGTAAATGGGTTGTCCGTCCGTCCGTTGTCCATCGTCCGTCTGCTTTTGGTTTCCGGATGATAACTTTAGATTGAATTGAGTGAACTGAACCAAATTTGGTATGTTAGTTTACCACACCAAAATACAGATCAAGTTCGAATATGGGTTTCATCCGCATTATTTTGACTGAGTTATGCCCCTTTTTCGACTTAGATTTTACCTGATTTGCGGTTTCCGGATGATAACTTTAGATTGAATCAAGTGAACTGAACAAAATTTGGTATATTAGTTTACCACACCAAAATACAGATCAAGCTTGAATATGGGTTTCATCCGCATGATTTTGATGGTTATGTCCCTTTTTTTACTTAGATTTTACCTGATTTGCTGATTTTGCAGAATGAGGTTCCCAGATGGTGAATTTGCTGATGCTTGCCCACTATGCGGGATAGCATCACTAAATTCACCCTCTGGGGACCTCATTCTGTAAATGACAGACACTAAACTCAGGCTTAAAATTGTAAGTCACGAACACTGACCGGATACAAATTGCACGCATAGCGGTATATGGGTATAGCGACTCAGACTGCAACTTTCTGCAGAAATAGTTTTAATGATATAGTAAATTGAGATCTTCGAATTATTCCTTTCATCAGTAGGTGTATTTTGCTCCCGACCTTTCTGATAGTTGCCAATGATTGAAATGAACCAAACATGTTTTATGTGACCGGTGGTCAATCTATGATCGCCGTCAGTCCCCTTGATTTGATAATCTTACACCAGCCGCGTCGATTTAGTAGGGTTGCGTCATTAATATCAAGGGAGAGGGCTTCAAATAAGTTGTCTGATCCCATTTTTTTATTTTTCTGCCTCACTATCATTTACCCCTAAAGTACATGTAGTGCCGCACCATTGTCAAGGGAAAGGGATTCAAATAAGCAATGCATGGCTTCTTGCCTAATCCCATTTTACTTTTTCCAAATCTGTACATGTTGAAATTGTATATTTGAATGCCCAGAGTGAAAATAAATACTGTTCTAAAGATGGATTATCCAGATTAACGCTCCCAAATTACTATTTCTTTGGCTTCGGGGGTAAAACATATTTGTTTCGAGTCGAGGAACCCACCCATTAAAGCTCAGAGTGATCAGATATCAATTTTCGGAGTTTGTTATTTCTCGAGATGTGCAATTATTTGTGGCCCAGAATAACGTCAAATGGACGGTCTCGGACAAAATTGCGGACGAAGATAGATAGCTCTAAAATCAAATGGTAATACGGCCAAATTTAGTGATACTCAAGTGATAATGCAGCCATATTTCGTTGAACAAAATGTTGATAAATAACATGTTTTGGGAAATTTGATACCATAGTTGACAGTGGTAAGCATTATTTTGTTGCAATTAATCGATTCTGATATAACAAAAGCGAATATTGAAGAAATGTTGTTGTTGTTGTAACTTGATGATATGGGGATCGTCTGATCGGATTGAGTACCTTCAAATTTTGTATTTGAATGTCCATAAAGGGAAATAAATACTGTTTGAACTATCTTGTGAATTGCCGAGCCCTGTTGGTTTTGGAACTGTTGCCAGAACAAGCCTTGAAATAGGGTGTCTGTCATTTGCAGAATGAGGTCCCCAGAGGGTGAATTTAGTGATGCATAGTGGGCTAGCATGACCAAATTCACCCACTGGGGACCTCATTCTGCTTACACCTCAGCAGAATGAGGTTCCCTGAGGGTGAATTTGGTGATGCTAGCCCACTATGCGGGGTAGCATCACTAAATTCACCCTCTGGGGACCTCATTCTGCAAATTACAGACACCCTATTTCAAGGCTTAATTGTGCCAGAAAGAGAATAAGAGCAGCTTTGAAGTTTGGATTTTAATTTCCTGGCAGAGGCTTGTTTCATTGATAAACAGTGACTGGTATAAATATTTACTTGTTGGCTCCCATCAGTTACTGTGTCATACAGTAATGCCCTAAATAATCGACTCCTTAACCACAGCAGAATTATGGGTAACTTTTCAGGTTACCCATAATTCTGCTGTGGTTAAGGCCAGGGCGGATCTACCATCCGGCGCCATCGGTGTGCGCCCCCCATTTTTTTCGCCAGAGCAAGGAATATTTGGACGTGTCCGGGCGCTATTCGTCTCCGAGCGCCAGAAGTTTCTGCACTTATAATATTGCTAACATACATGCAAATATATACAACAGTTTACATGTTTTACATTAATCTGACTCAAGTACAATTATTTCAACTGTGAATGGATGTATATCCATGCAAGGGCGAAACCAACATCCCGCCCGACGGAATATTTTTGCCATGCAGAGCAAAATAATTCTGTCGACATTTTGTTTCTGGGCGTTGGAAAATATCTGGCCAGGCGCCAAGTTTTAGGCGCCATAAGTTTTTATATAAACATAGATATAGCAATTCTAACTGTGGTGTCAAAATGTCAATTCCATCTACATGTACATATACATGTAGCAATAGAAATGAGATGGCTACACTTTGGGATAAGCCTATAGTATACAACGTATATATAGTCTGAGCATTCGATAGTACAGAGGTTGTACTATCGAACTTCAAACCATCGAACAGCATTATATCGTCGTAAAGAAATTATATATAGGCCTACGCCATACTACGGTATACTATTAAGGTCCCAATCGTCCTGATCCGCCCCTGGTTAAGGAGTGGATTATTTAGGGCATTACTGTATATTGTCTGGCATGCATCAATAAGTGTGTCTGGTAGAAAACAGTGAAATGAAAGCATGCCACCTCACAGTACAATTGTTATTCATCCTGTTCATTCTACCCTATCATAAGCACTTTTACCACAAGCTATTAATTCATTTGTTGCATATATTCTGTTGAGTATAATAGGAGATGGTCCCATAAATTGCCGGATTTAGTTTACAGTCCCTCTTTAAAACAGCATTATCCCAAACGATTTGACTAGCTGATTTACGTCAAAGGAAATTGGACTAACTGGAATCTAAATAAAAGGTTTCATGAAAATAGACCTGGAACTCTGAGTACATCTAAGTTAGGTATTGATTAACATTCAGTAATGCCCTAAATAATCGACTCCTTAACCACAGCAGAATTATGGGTAACTTTTCGGGTTTTAGTCGGAAATATGGCTTGTTGCCATTCATCGGAAAGCTCTCACGGAGAACTTTCAGATGAATGGCAACAAGCCATATTTCTGACTAAATCCTGAAAAGTTACCCATAATTCTGCTTTGGTTAAGAGGTCGATTAATTAGAGCATTACTGTACCTCACAGTACATTGTCATTCACCTTGTTCATTCTACCCTATCACAAGCATTTTTATGACAAGCTATTAAAGACATATATATCATCGGAATTCCAACAACGATTTCTTAAGTGTGATTTGATGGGTCATATAAAATATCTTGGTGCAAAATCAAATAGATGCAGCTGAAAGTACTCTCGCTGAGATCTTTAAATCCCGAAAAATTACCCATAATTCTGCTGTGGTTAAGGAGTGGATTATTTAGAGCATTACTGTACATGTATTGTTTAGAATGACAGGCAGGCACATGTTGTAATTACCCTGCATTATTAATTCCTCTATGTTGTTTACAAGTGGATGAGGTATATAGCTTGTGTTTGTGCATCAGATATTCATTGAATTTTAAGGGGAACAGGACCACCCCCGTCAAGAGTCGGATCAACCCGACCCGGGACAACCTAGCTAACCTGAATAGAGAATTAAATATCTTTATCGACTTTAGTTTAACTAAGAATAAAGTATATGGGAAAACATGATATAAAATATACGGTAGTTGTGAACTTGTGATACAATACATCATGTACATGTACATGAAATACAGGTACAGTAATGCCCTAAGTAATCGACCACTTAACCACAGCAGAATTATGGGTAACTTTTCAGGATTTAGTCGGAAATATGGCTTGTTGCCATTCATCGGAAAGCTCTCCCCGAGAGCTTTCCGATGAATGGCAACAAGCCATATTTCCGACTAAATCCTGAAAAGTTACCCATAATTCTGCTTTGGTTAAGAGGTCGATTACTTAGGGCATTACTGTACCTTATCCACTTGTAAAATAAACCCAGCTGATGAATTAAGGAGCCCTTAATGCTGGAAATATATCTTTGAAGATTCTGTCTTCATTTCCTGCCAGCTCTTGTTTTATTGATAAAAAGTGAATGTTATTTGCTTGTTGGCTTGCATCAGCCTGCCTGTCATGTTATGGGTAGGATGACAAGCTGGGCACATGTTGTAGTTTCTCAGCATATCTATGATGTCTTCAACAAGCCTTGAAGATAGTGTGTCTATCATTTGCAGAATGAGGTCCCCAGAAGGTGAATCTACTGACGCTATCCTGCCCTGTGTGCTAGCATCACCAAATTCACCCTCTGGGAACCTCATTCTGCTAAGTCCTCGACTGCTACGGGAGACCTAGGATCATTATTGAAGTTCACCAGTTGAAGTTTAGTGATGTTCACCCAATAGTCACCTCCATTATGCATTTTATCTCTTGCAAATCAGGGGATATAGAAACTCCACAGAAGTAACTAAAAACAATGTTATTTTGAGACTATAGATACTTTCCAGAAGATGAGGCCTAAGCAGAATGAGGCCCCCAGTGGGTGAATTTATTGATGCTAGCCCGCTGTGTGGGATAACATCATTAAATTCACCTTCTGGGGACCTCATACTGCAAATGACAGACATATACTATTTCAAGTCTCGTTCCTCAATGCATGATGCCTAACTTAAGTGGATAATGTAGCTTTAGTTTGTGATTCAGACATGCTTTGTATTCTAATCCCACTACATACAGTAATGCCCTAAGTAATCCACTCCTTTACCACAGCAGAATTATGGGTAATTCTGCTAAATCCTGAAAAATTACACATAATTCTGCCGTGGTTAAGGAGTCGATTACTTAGGGCATATTACTGTATGTGTTATTATACCCCCTTTAAAAAAAAAGGGGGGTATACTGTTTTGCACCTGTCCGTCCGTCCGTGGTTCCATAGTCCGTCCGATGTCTGTTCATGTCATAACTTGAACAATAGTGCTCGGATCTCAATGAAATTAAGTATGGATATTCACTACTATGAGGACATTAAATAGAGGGTTCCATCGTTTTGTTCGGAATTTCCATTCTAGAGTTATTCATCTTTGTTTATCTGGAAATGTTGGATTTTTGGTCAGTCTGGTGTCTGTTCATGTCATAACATGAACAGTAGTGCTCGAATCTCAATGAAATTTGGTATGGATGTTCACTACTATGCGGGCATTCAATAGAGGGTTCCATTGTTCTGTTTGGCTTTTCCATTCTAGAGTTATTCAAGTTTGTTTATCTGGACATGTTGGCTGTTTGGTACATCCGATGTCTGTTCAGGTCATAACTTGAACAGTAATGCTCGGATCTCAATGAAATGTTGTATGGATGTTCGTTTAAATTCTAAAATTAACCATATATCTATATTTTAGCTGTATGTCATGCAGAAATTTAGTTTTTCATGGTCTTGTTTTATTATTCCAGTCTGATTAAAACCAGTTCAGAGTCTGGTGAAAATATCTATGTGTCAGATTACGGTAGCTATAAATAATTTCAACTTGCAATATATGCAGAACTAGCTGAAACAGGCTTCATTCAGCGTCGGAAGGGGCCTGCGGCTCATGTGTGCACTTCGCGCTCATGACAGACAAACCCTACTCTTTTATATATATAGATACTATAATATATTATGCTACTTCAATATATCCTTTGCAAATAGTTTCACATTGCATGGACCTAAATATTGTCATAGATTCATAATGGACTTATTTGGTTCTGGAATAAGCCCATAGTTATTCAGTTTGATGGCACGGGCCACAGTGGAAACACATATATAAATAGCCTACATCTGTGCTGAAATAGGCCCATAGTGAGCTTATTTGGTTTTTTTTAAATTTATTTAATTAAATATTTTTAAATCAAAATTTTGAAAAACTACGATGTTATAATTAACCTCCGCAAGTGTACCCTGAGTTACCACCACAAATTTTTTTGAAATCGGTCTAGGGTCGGGGATAAAAATCCGAACAGACAGATGGACAGACAGATCCTATTCTTTTATATGTACATGTATGCTTGTTGATGACTCCACAGAATCATAGACAGGGAGTTATCTTGCTTGTACTCTCCTCTGATTAGGTCAAATGGAACTTTGCATATATGAACATAGAGGGCAGCCTTGATGATATCAAACTGGATATATCAGAGGTCCATGGAATGTCAAACGAACGAGATTTATGAGTAAACAAAGCCTAATGATTTCCAGAGGATTTTGATTTGTGGTGCTATCCGACAATACATGTAAACAATATACAGTAACGCCCTAAATAATCGACTCCTTAACCACAGCAGAATTATGGGTAATTTTTCAGGATTTAGTCGGAAATATGGCTTGTTGCCATTCATCGGACAGCTCTCAGTGAGAGCTCTCCGATGAATGGCAACAAGCCATATTTCCGACTAAATCCTGAAAAGTTACCCATAATTCTGCTGTGATTAAGGAGTCGATTACTTTGGGCATTACTGTATATTAAACGATCATATCATCACTTTAACTTTTTCTAACACAGCATATTATATATCATTTTGAAGAAACTCTAGCAGATTAATCACAGACATGTGAGATGATTAATCACATTCCGGGATTTAGGTGAATGCCCAGGATCCACGTGTACATGTAGTAATGTACATCTTTTAGATGAAAGTCGGTTATAGAAGAGCAACAGGAGGGTATTCACTCAAAAACAGCATGAACCCAACTGATATGCCAAGCTGTTGTGGACTGCATGAGAAGTATACATGTAGCATAAGTATACTAATTCATATACCATGCAATTATGAACAACATTTTTTGTCCTTGGCCTGGTATTTAAATTGTATCAACATAACTATCTAAGTTCATTCATATTCATATGATTAGGCATCTGTTAATAAGCTTCAGTGATTCTCTTTATATCAACATAAAAGCAGTATAATAGCCTAGTGTATATATGCTCTCATTCCCATCATGTACAGTAATGCCCTAAATAATCGACTCCTTAACCACAGCATAATTATTGGTAACTTTTCAGGATTTAGTCGGAAATATGGCTTGTTGCCATTCATTGGAAAGCTCTCGGCGAGAGCTTTCCGATGAATGGCAACAAGCCATATTTCCGACTAAATCCTGAAAAGTTACCCATAATTCTGCTGTGGTTAAGGAGTCGATTATTTAGAGCATTACTGTATGTGTAGAAGGTTGGATTCTTCTAGTAACTTCACACACACTTCATCTCCTGCTATCAAAGAATGTTATCTAAACCTGGAAATTCCTTCTATTAATAAGAGCAGACAGTGTAATCAGGTGAGAAATATCATCTGTCTTTTTTTTGTTTTATCACTCCTCCATCATTTTGAACTGAAAAACTGAAAATATGTGCATTATGTTATGCACATGTTGCATGCTATGATGAATAAAGGAGAAGTTATGCAGCTAATGAATGAAATGTATTTCAAGTCTGCAAATAACATGTCTGTCATTTGCAGAATGAGGTCCCCAGAGGGTGAATTTAGTGACTCTATCCCGCACAGTGGGCTAGCATCACCAAATTCACCATATGGGAACCTCATTCTGCTTAGGCCCTCAACTTGCCCATTTGAAGTTGATGATGTTCACCTGTTGGGCACCTCGATTATGCATTTTATCTTATGCAAATTAGGGGATATAGAAACTTCCCAAAAGGGAAAACGTACCTATAACAATGTTAATTTGAGACTATAGATACTTCCCAGAAGATGAGGCCTAAGCAGAATGTGGTCTGAATTTGGTGAGGGTGAATTTGGTATGCTAGCCTGCTCTGTGGGATATCATCAATAAATTCACCCTCTGGGCACCTCATTCTGCAAATGACAGACACACTATTTGCAGACTTGCATGAATCTCTTATATTTCTCCAAGCTGTTGTCTTATAACTAAGAGCTGTACACCAGATTTCTATCACTTAGGTTAACCCTTTACCCAACAAACCAGCCAAAACCGGCCAAATAAAGCTTCAACAGCCTAAAATATCTTCGGTCTGTCTCAATAAAACCATACAAATATGGATATCATTCGAACCGGCTCATTGACCACATTGTGATGGTTATAGTTATGCCCTGTGCCAATGCATTCTCTTATATATGCGAGTCGACCATAGGTCGCCTCGCATATATAAGAGAATGCATTGGCCTAAAAAAAATCTTTTTTTAACACTTTTTACCATTTTTTCTTACATTCTTTAACAATTTTATAATTTTTAATGTGTTAAGCCAATGCATTCTCTTATATATGCGAGGCGACCTATGGTCGACTCGCATATATAAGAGAATGCATTGGCACAGGGCCGTTCTGTTGGGTAAAGGGTTAAATTCACACAGGGTTGCAGAAATTTAGGGTAGTAGGTTAAATTCAGACAGGGTTGTAGAGATTTTGGGTAGTGTCTTAGCCACACCCCCCCCCATTCTACACTCATTTCACCCTATTGATCCCATGCTTGATTATTAGCATTGAATGCTTTTTAACCCTTTCATGCGCTGGTGCAGCATTAAAGATCATGTGCCAGTGCATTCTCTTATAATATATTCGAATCTCCCATAGGGATCGAGCCTCTCATATATAAGAGAATGCACTGGCTTACAAGGTCAAGGTAAATATTGTTAGGCCAATGCATTCTCTTATATATGCGATGCTCCCTATGGGATACTCGCATTTATAAGAGAATGCATTGGCACAGGGTATTCACAAAAATACAGGAAGCTCCAGTCATGGAAGGGTTAACACTTAATTTTTATACCAAATACTCATCAACGAGTAGTTCCCTTAGGAAATGTCAGATAATAATCGTTTGTTTTACTTATTATCTGTCAACATTTCCCTCCAAAGAATATGATTACTTCTGCACTTGTATTATCTGTTTTTCTATCTGTCATCTGCTTTTGTATCATAAATACCCCTTCAAATTAATAATAGACAATGTACTAGCTATATAATATGCCCGACTTCGTCTGGGCAATTTAGGGATTTCTTTGTGATCGCCTCCATCTGGGCAGAATATACAATATTTGATTAGTCAAGAATATGCCTATATGAGCGTATATGAGCGAGTTCAAGGTCAAGGACACGGTTGCACGTGAAATTGGATCCGCCCATATTGTTCCCGGGATCAAAGTAGGCCTACATACCAAATTTGAGTCGGATCGGTTGAGTAGTTTTCGAGTCTTTAACACACACACATACATACATACAGAAGTTCCAAAATAGATAATAGATAACTGGTTGGGATAATTGATTTAGTAAATGAGTTAATTGACACTCTTGTGCTGTGTTAAGTTGAGCGACTTTATTGAGAAATGAAAATAAAACTGCCTATAAAGTTGGCACATCCCTCTATTTTATTGTGTATTCTAGAAAAAAATAATCACTATAAAACAAACCCTCATCCTTTCATGTATAGTAATGCCCTAAGTAATCGACTCCTTAACCACAGCAGAATTATGGGTATCTTTTCAGGATTTAGTTGGAAATATGGCTTGTTGACATTCATCGGAAAGCTCTCAGGGAGAGCTTTCCGTTGAATGGCAACAAGCCATATTTCCGACTAAATCCTGAAAAAGTTACCCATAATTCTGCTGTGGTTAAGGAGTGGATTATTTAGAGCATTACTGTATAATGCCCTCTGCCAGGCTCTTGGAGCATCAATTTTATTTTACTGCCAAACTCTTTTGTGTAATAAATTAGGAGGTGTGCCTTTGAGGGTGATTCATTCATGCCAAGCAGACTGCAATTGATATGATTTCCTGAACTTGTTTCTTTCGTAGATCATGTTCATTCAGTCCCACTTTGGTTCATTTAGGTACTGTTTCCACATAAAAAGATTAAACATTGCACCATGTTGATTGAAACTTCATACTAGTACTTTATACACAGAACCAGGCGAGTGTGATAATTGGTTTTTCGATATGGCATTGACTCTGTGGCTCTTTCCTTCAGCAATAACACAAGTGTGGTATCGACAAACTCATTAAAAAACTTGTGTCATTCTGTATACACATTCATATATTTCTAGGATAGGTTAGGATAGGGTAATTTTATTTCAAATGTACATATGATGAACAGTAGATAATGTTACAAATATAGAACATGTGGACTGTGGAGTGATCTATATCTTTAGAGGTGACATATTATATATATCAGAATTATGGAGGCACAGACTCAGTAATAGTGTTCATTACTTCAAATGTGCTTGCTTCAGTGAGCGTGAAAAAAAATGGCATACATGTACTTCACTGTCTTCCTATCACTGGGCGAAAGGCCTTCAAGGATCAGTTTTCACTTGTGTCCGATTTGGTATTCAATGCTAAGTATATATCTTGCTTGACAAGTGGTACTTCTCTGTGACATAATTCCTATTATTATTGGGCTAATTAACTTGATAATACTGCTATGCATGGTATAATCGTACAATAGACAGGTTTCAGATAAAGACATAACATGGTAATTATAATGAAACTGAATTTATGACTGCTATAGAAAGATATAGACACAGAGCTTTGACTTAAAGGGGTACTGTACATTAAATTCCGACCATTTATGGCCCGGGTCCATCTCTTATTATACTGAACAGTATATATGCAACAAATGAATGAATTTGAGCCATGGATGAGTGCAAAATACACTCATGTGCTCTATGAACGATGCAAACAACATGGTAATTATAATGAAAATGAGTTAATCACTCGAGCCATAAACTCATTTTCATTATATTTACCATGTTGTTTCCATCGTTCATAGAGCACATATGTGTGTATTTGCACGAATCCATGGCTCTAATTCATTCATTTGTTGCATACATTCTGTTGAGTAGAATAGGAGATGGCCCCATAATTGGTCAGATTTAGTGTACACTGTACACCTTTAAGCAGATTTGTAGAAATAAATGGGGGAAGTAAGGTATATAAGATAAGAAATTAATGTAGTTTGGGTGTGTGTTATTGAGGGATATAATGCACTGTGGTTGTTGGAGCACATTTAGTGTAAACTCAATAAAATACACCCATACTTTACATTAATTTCTTAAATAAATCTCATCTGAAATTATGGATTCCTTGTATTGATAGTCAATGAGTTTACCCCATCCATCATTTGAGCAACAGCAACTCATGTTCAAATATTTCTGTAAGAATCAGTTTTCACTTGGAGCCGATTGGGTATTGAATCCTAAGTATTCCGTCTTGCCCGACAAGCAGTAGGTCTCGGTAATATATTTTCCCGTATTGATTCCGATACTAGCTTATTAAAGCTTAGGACAGATTGTCAATAGATGTACAACTCCTGGAGAGTGAGAATTCTATCCCTGGCCAGAAACAAGCCGACAGTATATGTGACGTGCGGCCTGCCACCTTTAAAGGCATGGGCGGCGTTCGTTGCAGAAATATTCATATTTGTTCAAATCGCCATCAACAGAAGGAATATTAAAATATGTATAGTTTTGTTCATATGTCAAACATATAATCAGCGCGTAAATAATATATTGTTGTCAAGACGTACGATGGTGTATGTAAACAAGAGCCTGCTCGTGTTACAGAAGTTTTGCTTCTGTTTACATAACACAGCGCAATTCTATTGGTTAATCATACACAAATGATATAAACACTCTTTATTATTTCCATATCAGGAAAACAGTAACAAATAACGCTCTTTATGTTTACCATAACCGGATCTAAACAAAAGCCAGGAAACACAACGTTTTTTGCTTTTGTTTACATAACAAAGCAAACAAAATTGACAATAACATACTGTTTATGCCATATTTATGATTGGTGTAAGTCTGTCTATATTTTACTATTCTTTCTGTTTATGGCGGTTTTTGATGGAGGTGAATATTTTAACAGCAAATATTACCCACCACCAAGGCCGCCCGTATCTTTAACTGACCCTGATCCAATCCAAGCCTGGGTCAACTGTCACATGTCAGGCACATAACCATTTCTGTACTAAATGCAGCCCTGTGAATTAGCCCAGGCAAAAGGCAATGCCTAGGTAAAAGCAGAGGCAAAAATCAGTTTGCCGAGTAAAATAAGTTCATTGGGTTCTGTTGGGTTACTAAATTCTCATTGCGTCAATCAGAAATACAACTTCTTTAGCCAAAATCCTTTCACTCTTCTTTACAATTATTGTCCTATATCATTCATGGCACTGTGGCATCAACTTCAGTAATGCTCTAAATAATCGACCCCTTAACCCTTTACCCAACAAACCGGCCAAATAAAGCTTCAACAGCCTAAAATATCTTCGGTCTGTCTCAATAGAACCATACAAATATGGATATCATTGGAACCGGCTCATTGACCACATTGTGATAGTTACAGTTATGCCCTGTGCCAATGCATTCTCTTATATATGCGAGTCGACCATAGGTCGCCTCGCATATATAAGAGAATGCATTGGCCTAAAAAAAATCTTTTTTTAACACTTTTTACCATTTTTAATTACATTCTTTAACAATTTTATAATTTTTAATGTGTTAAGCCAATGCATTCTCTTATATATGCGAGGCGACCTATGGTCGACTCGCATATATAAGAGAATGCATTGGCACAGGGCCCTTCTGTTGGGTAAAGGGTTAAAGTGATGTGAAACACTACAGCAGGGTGATCGAATAGAAATAGAGAATAATCTTGTTCAAAGTAGTAATTTTTACAAATTTTTATCCAAATTGACAACACACATCGTCATTCTTATATATTAATTAATTGCAGTGACTCTCGATTGGGAAATTGTTTTCGTTATTTTATTGCAGATAGTTGCATCCCGAATCGAGTAGTAAATATTTACAATTGAGCGTAGTTCAGACGATGTTTTCTATGGAGTGGTAGGGTTGTTTAGCTTCAGATTTTCGGCGATGTTAGTAGAATGTTACATTCCTCATGTTGGCATAGTGCCTGAATACTAACTTATCAGTTTTACGCACCCGAACAAGTACATAACATGTCTTTAACCACAGCAGAATTATGGGTAACTTTTCAGGATTTAGTCGGAAATATGGCTTGTTGCCATTCATTGGAGTCGATTATTTAGGGCATTATTGTGGAAAGCTGACAGGTTGTCAGTCAGTGCTTCTCTTGTTACTGTGATTCCAGGGTGCTCGAGATCATCGCAGTGTGATTTTTGATGACCCGGACAGATATGTCACCTGTTGAGACACCCGATTACCTATAATGGTTATCTATAAAACAATAAGCCCACAAGCAGTACGCCTGTGATATAGTTCCCAGTATTGATTTCGATACCAGTTTATTAAAGCTCTGGACAGATTATCAATAGTCTTACAACTCGCAGGGAGCGAGAATTCTACCCCCAGCTGTTGCACGGAATTGACTGCCCCTGTATATTTATGTCATACATCATCGATATCTGTTTGAAAAAACTGAATGTTACACATAAAGGTTCCATCATCCATGGCATTTCACACAACCATACAGTTGAAATCATATTTAACATACATGTACATGTACGCTTTGACACAAGCCTGATTAAAAGTACTCAATCCGATCACACGCTCCTAAATTACTATTTCTTTGGCTTTGGGGGGTTATAAAATATTTGATTCGAGTCGAGGAACCCACCCATCAAAGCTCCGAGTGATCAGATATCAATTTTTTGAAGTTTGTTATTTCTCGATATGTGCAAATAATATGTGGCCCAGAAACACGTGGTCAAATGGACGGTCTCGGACAAATTGCAGATGAAGATGGATAACTCTAAAATCAAGTGGTAATATGGCCAAATTTTGTGATACTTTAGTGATAATACGGCCATATTTGGTTGAACAAAATGTTGATAAATAACAAGTTTTGGGAAATTTGATACCATAGTTGACAGTGCATGGTTAGCATTATTTTGTTGCAATAAATCGATTCTGATAACTAAACGTATTTGGGGCCGTCTGATCGGATTGAGTACCTTTAATTCTGGCTGTCATTTGCAGAATGAGGTCCCCAGAGGGTGAATTTAGTGACATTATCCCGCATAGCAGGCAAGCATCACCAAATTCACCCTCTGGGGACCTAATTTTGAATGGCCTCATCTGCTATGACATAGACTCAGATTTAAAGTACCCAAATGGTGAATATATTGTGATGTGATTGTGATTGTGATGTGATGGGGACAGAGCTCATTCTGCAAATGACAGGCACACTAAACTCAGGCTTGCTTTGATGACAGATAGTTGTACTAAGTTTCTTGACTGTGTTGCCATGTCCAAAGCATTTATTTTGTATGTATATCAGTATATATATGCAGAATTTGGCAAGTCCTTTTGGAATTTGCAAAATTAATTTGGCATAAAGTTTGGCTAGAGATAATAATAATAATAATAAATAATTTTATATAGCGCTTTTATCCCAGATGGCCCAGAGCGCTTACATTCCTACTAGTACCCTGCCCTCTATCACACCTGATGTACACACATCTATACACACCACATGCCTATATACACATACATCAAAATAATTAAACAACATCTGAGATAAATTCCCCATAGTGAGCACAGAATATTAAAGTCATTCTTTAACAAAGATTTGAATTCGGTCAGTCTCAGAGGTTGCAAATCTTGTGTCGTGTCTCAGTGAGTTCCAGACATTTGGCGCCTACGAATCAAATGCCCTATCGCCATAAGTTTTTTTCCATTTTTTTATGGAATATCCATTAGAGCTTGTGCCTTTGACCTCAGATTCATAGGTGGAACATACATACTTAAAAGTTTATCAAAATATTGAGGTAATACAGGGAGAATGCTTGAACTAGATTCTGATTTTTAGCTCAACTTACTTTGTAAGTTTGAGCTATTGCCATGGTTTGGAGTCCGTCGTCCGTGTGTGCGTGTGTCCGTAAACAATTTCCTTTGGCGCGGGCTACAGGTTGTACCTTTGGTCTAATCTTTATGAAATTTGTCATGAATGTTGACATTGACATGTAGATGGGAACGAGTCATTTTGTGGTCATTCGGTCAAAAAACATGTCCGCTGGCAGCCATCTTGGATTTAAAAATTCAATCCATTGGCGCGTGCTACAGGTCGTACTGTTCGTCTGATCATCATGAAATTTGTCATGGATCTTAATATTGACATGTAGATGGGAACGAGTGATTTTGGGGTTGTTCGTCCAAAAAACATGGCCGCCAGCAGCCATCTTGGATTTTACTCTTTGCATGACCAAATCCTTTGGCGCGGGCTACATGCAGGTCGTAGCTTTGGTCGGAACTTTATGAAATTTGTCATGGATGTTAACAATGAGATGTAGATGGGAACGAGTCATTTTTGGGTCATCGGCCAAAAACATGGCCGCCAGCAGCCATCTTTGATTTTACTCTTTGCATGACTAAATCCTTTGGCGCGGGCTACAGGTCGTACCTTTGGTCTCATCTTTATGAAATTTGTCATGAATGTTGACATTGACATGTAGATGGGAACGAGTCATTTTGGTGTCATTCGGTCAAAAAACATGGCCACTGGTGGCCATCTTGGATTTCAAAATTCAATCCATTGGCGCGGGTTACAGGTCGTACTGTTTGTCTGATCATCATGAACTTTGTCATGGATGTTAATATTGACATGTAGATGGGAACGAGTGATTTTGGGGTCATTCGGCCAAAAAACATGGCCGCCAGTAGCCATCTTGGATTTTACTCTTTGCATGACTAAATCCTTTGGCACGGGCTACAGGTCGTAGCTTTGGTTGAAACTTCATGAAATTTGTCATGGATGTTAACATAGTCATTTTGGGGTCGTTCGGCCAAAAAACATGGCCGCCAGCTGCCATCTTGGATTTTATTCTTTGTATGACTAAATCCTTTGGCGCGGGCTACAGGTCGTACCTTTGGTCTGATCTTTATGAAATTTTTCACGAATGTTGACATTGACATGTAAAAAGGAACGAGTCATTTTGGGGTCATTCGGCCCAAAAACATGACTGCTGGTGGCCATCTTGGATTTCAAAATTAAATCCATTGGTGCGGAATACAGGTCGTACTATTCGTCTGATCATCATGATATTTGTCCTGGATGTTAATATTGACATGTATCTAGATGGGAACGAGTCATTTTGGGGTTGTTCAGACAAAAAACATGGCCGCCAGCAGGCATCTTGGATTTTACTCTATACATGACTAAATACTTTGGCGCGGGATACAGGTCGTAGCGTTGATCGGATCTTCATGAAATTTGTCATGGATGTTAACAATGACATGTAGATGGGATTTGTAAAGGCTGTTGACATTGACATGTAGATGGTGAACGAGTCATTTTGGGGTCGTTTGGCTAAGAAACATGGCCGCCAGCAGCCATATTGGATTTCACTCTTTGCATGACTAAATCCTTTGGCACAGGCTACAGGTCGTACCTTTGGTCAGGTCATTATGAAATTTGTAAAGGCTGTAGATGGGAACAAGTCATTTTGGGGTAATTCGGAAAAAAAACATGGCTGCCGGTGGCCATTTTATAATTTACTCTTTGCATCACTAAATCCTTTTGCACACTATAATCACCACATCCCCGATTTGATCATTATGAAACCTGTCATGAATGTTGATATTGACATGTACATCTTGTCTTACTTAGACATTTCAATTATAGCACCTTTCCTATTCCTCCATTTACTGTCAACCATTAAATTATTCCCCTACCTAAGTTGAGCTTCAGTGTCATTGACACTTTCATTTATAACAGAATGACGCACATTTGTAGTCTATACGTGCACGTATTGGAAGGTAGTGTAGTTCTTGTAGCAATGGTGTTACATGTGAAAATTTTGGTTTGCGGGAAACAATCCGGGAGACCATGCAATCAGGAGATAATTTTATTCCAGCACCATGCAACCCTGCATTGGTTTATTCTCCATCTCTAGGGATGAATTAATAAATCATTGACTAGACACTGGCTCTGGAGGCTACCTCAGTTCACTATACACACCATCATATGCTGGCCCACCATGTCAGACACACTAAACCCAGACTTAGACTTTTGTGATCTTTAGTATAAAGTGTCAATAAGCACCAATATTGCCTAATCAAGCCTTGAAATAGTGTGTCTGTCATTTGCAGAATGAGGTCCCCAGAGGGTGAATTTAGTGATGCTATCCCGCATAGCAGACTAGCATCACCAAATTCACCCTCTGGGAATCTCATTCTGCTGAGGTGTAAGCAGAATGAGGTCCCCAGAGGGTGAATTTGGTGATGCTAGCCCACTATGCGGGGTAGCATCACTAAATTCACCCTCTGGGGACCTCATTCTGCAAATGACAGACACGTTATTTCAAGGCGTGCTCTAAAGGAATTATTTCGAGATTGAACGCATAATTCTACATTTTATACTATTGCACTTAATTGTTTTGAACTATAAAGGAATGTCATATAGGATATTACAGCTATATACCACATCATTAAGTCAGGAAGTCAGATGGTCAGACACAGATTCAGGAACTAATCCTTTATTAATACCGCATTCTATTGGTCTATTCCGTGGGTATGATATAGACATCCCTATAAAGAGTTAACCCTTCCAAGACTGGAGCTTCTTGAAATTTTACGAATACCCTGTGCCAATGCATTCTCTTATATATGCGAGTCTCCCATAGGGAGCCTCGCATACATAAGAGAATACATTGTCCTTATCCTTGTAAGCCAGTACATTCTCTTATATATGTGAGGCTCCCTATATAAGAGAATGCACTGGCACAGGATCATTAATGCTGCACCAACATAGCTCCCATCATGAAAAGGTTAATGATAGATAGCGGCTTGGAATCTAAATTAGAGCATAGTAATGTCATTGTACAGATGGCTTTATTGCCATTGCGCCTGATCACTCAGTTACAACCGCCTCACAACTCACTCCAATTGGGATTCACAAAATTACTCTCTCCCTCTCATTTAGCCATAACAAGGAGAATTGATGGCCTCCTCATAAGGTGACATTTTAACCAGTCTCATCACAAATCTCTTGACTGCGCTATAACGTTAGCATTGATCCCATTAGAACTTTGTTGTTAGATATTGAGAGATTGCTGTAACAGAATGCTGTGCACCCATCTATCCGACATTGTTGCATCAGATTGTAACCCACGATGCACTAAATTGAATGGATAAATTCCAGTGTTAGCTAGGACAGAAGTACTAACAGAGTGGTGCGATCATCCCGACATCTTTTCCCATGGAAATATTAATCTCAGAGTGTTCCCAGGTGTAGTTGTAATATTCAGCATTCAACGTACTAGAATTGCACAGGTCACGATATTACTAAATTGATACTTAGTGATGACTTTCTGATAACTGGACACTATAACAAACGTCACTACTTTTCATAACTGAACCAGCACTTTATGTCTTTAATATAATATTTAGTCGGAAATATGTGGCTTGTTGCCATTCATCGGAAAGCTCTCGGGGAGAGCTTTCTGATGAATGGCAACAAGCCATATTTCCGACTAAATCCTGAAAAGTTACCCATAATTCTGCTGTGTTTAAGGAGTCGATTACTTAGGGCATTACTGTACACCAGGGATGAAGTGCTATCTAAATGCTATATATTATTATTATTATTATTAGGAGCCATGTCACTGATCATTATTACATGAAGTTGTGATGATTAAAAATCTAGAAAGTACTCGCTGGTATTCGTCCTTCGATGGTTTTACCGACAATATGAAGTCCTGGTCTACCACAATTGCCAATGAAATGATACATCATTTTAACCCTTTCTATAGTGAATGGACTCTCCCGTTCTGTTATACAAGTATACATTAGAATGGTCTTCGGGTGTTCGGAAAAATATGCAGATAACAGATAATAAATAGTGGAGAATGAGTCGTATTTATTGGAGGGAAATGTTCAGATAACAAGTTCAATGACGTTTGTTGAAATTATTAACTGAACAATTCGAAAGTGATAACTACTCATCAATGAGTATTTAGTATAAAAAGGGTTTAAGTTAACCCCAGTATAAGTTAGTAGAGAAAGAACATCTTAGTCCACCAATTCTTTTCTACTTTTAAAGTGATGTGAAACATCTGTTTTTGTGTTCAAACAGAAATGAGAATAATCTTGCTTAAAGTAGTTATTTTTTATGAATATTAATCCAAATTGACAACACACACCGTCATTCTTATATATTAATTAAATGCAACAACTCTCGATGGTGAAATCATTTGTGTTAGTTTATTGCTGATAGTTGCATCCCGAATCGAGATGTAAATATTTACAATTGAGCGTAGTTTAGACGATGTTTTCTATGGAGTGGTATTGTCGATTTCTTTTAAATTTTCGCCGATGTTAGTATCATGCTACATTTCCTAGGTCGGCATAGCTATAGCGCCTGAGTACTAACTTATCAATTTCCCACTTCTGAACAAGTCCATAATATGTCTTTAAAGCATCAGTATTTTTTTCTCTGAGATTTTTTTTCCCACCTTATTATTTTGTGACCTAATCCTGGACATGAGATGAAATGATCGATGCTTGATTCAGAAGTTATACATTGGCAGATGGCAATCTAGTTCCCATGTCATGATATTCATCATTTCAACAGAAATGAAAGGAATTGTCTATGTACAAGGCTCAAAATAAGTGGCCGGTCACGCGGTCCTTGTTCAATGAAAAATAGATTATGTCCAGTGCACTTCTGTATCTGTTGGACATTTTGTCCAATGAAAAGTTTTAAACAATCTGTGTTTGTCCAAGGAACCACTACTGGCCAAATAGGACATTGAAAGTAAAAATAGTTCTTTTTTAATTTCAGATCAATTCATAGTGAATATAATTATGTCGTTTGTGAATTTCATGTGTATTTATTAATCATCGTAAAGTTTTTGAACTTTTGAAAACAAAAATAACATGGGTTTTTATACGCCCTTTTTGAAAAAAGGTCGTATTATGTTATCAGTCTGTCCGTCCGTCTGTCCGTCCGTCTGTCCGTCTGTCTGTCCGTCGAGCCGTCCGTCCGTCCGTCCGTTAACATTTTTGGTTTCCGATCGATAACTCCAGTTTGGATTATTTGATCTGAACTAAAGTTGGTATGTGTATTTCCCAGCAAAAGATACAGGCCAAGTTCGAATATGGGTTCCGTCCAATTATTTTTACATGAGTTACGGCCCTTTTTCGACTTAGAATTTGATCGTCTGTTAACATTTTTGGTTTCCGACCGATAACTCCAGTTTGGATTATTTTATCTGAACCAAAGTTGGTATGTGTATTTCCCAGCTAAAGATACAGGCCAAGTTCGAATATGGGTTCCGTCCAATTATTTTTACATGAGTTACGGCCCTTTTTCAACTTAGAATTTGACCAATTTCATAACATTTTGGTTTCCGACCGATAACTTCAGTTTTGATTATTTGAGCTGAACCAAAGCTGGTATGTGTATTTCCCAGCTAAAACTACAGGCCAAGTTTGAATATAGGTTCTGTCTAATTATTTTTAAATGAGTTATGGCCATTTTTCGACTTAGAATTTGACCACATTTTGGCATTGAAATTAGGGGTATATAAGATTTTCTTCAAATGTAAGCTCAAAGTATTATCTTATTTTGCGATAGTACAATTCGAAATGGCTAAAGGGCGTATTTTGCCACGCCCTAGCGATGCTCTTGTTCCTAGATGGCGATTGTGCGCATCATTGACGAATAATAAGTCGATTGGAAATTTAAATACTGTCTCATACAGTACATCTGAAAATTTTACAGGCACCATTTCAAAATGACCAACACCATCCATTTGGTGCCTGTCATTTTGACAATTATATATAGTTAAAAAAAAAAATATTTTGAGCCTTGGCTTTATGCAGCTTTCAATGTATTCTCAAATTGTTCTCAAGTGAAAACATATCCAGTTAACAAACACCACCTGATTCAATATGAAATTTTATTCAATGTCGATTTTCGAATCAGGGTCAAAATCCCAAAAAGCCAGGACCCAAAAATTACACCTCCCCACCTGAGTACCCACCATTGAACCATAACAGAGAGAATTAAGACTGCTTTCACATTTCATTCTCTTTGCTACATGTATGTAGCAATGATGCCGTGGTATTGATTCTATAAGAACATTATCAAGTCTGCAAATAGTGTGTCTGTCATTTGCAGAATGAGGTCCCCGGATGGTGAATTTATAGTGATGCTATCCCACAGTGGGGCTAACATCACCAAATTCACCTTCTGGGGACCTCATTCTGCTTAGGCCTCATCTTCTGGGAAGTACCTTTAGTCTCAAATTAAAATGGTTTTTATTTTACTATTTCCCTTCTGTTCAGTTTTTATATCCCCTAATTTGCAGAAGGTAAAATGCATAATCGAGGTGACTAATGGGTGAACATTACCAACTTCGACTGAGGAACTTCAATCTGATCTTCCATAGCAGTTGAGGCCTAAGTGGAATGAGGTTCCCAAAGGGTGAATTTGGTGATGCTAGCCTGCCACCCACTGGGGACCTCATTCTGCAAATGACACACACTATTTGCAGGCTAAAAACATTGTTATTAGATATTGAGAGATGCAGTCAATGAATAGGTACTTGATGCTCTTGGTAATCGACTCCTTAACCACAACAGAATTATGGGTAACTTTTCAGGTTTAGTCGGAAATATGGCTTGTTGCCATTCATCGGAAAGCTCTCGGGGAGAGCTTTCTGATGAATGGCAACAAGCCATATTTCCGACTAAATCCTGAAAAGTTACCCATAATTATGCTGTGGTTAAGGAGTCGATTACTTAGGGCATTACTGTACTTGATGGAATTGCACTAGTTCTGAAGTGTTTGAACTCATGTTCTGCGCTGAAACCTTATAATTTTGTAACCTTTTTTGCAACAGTTACACGGATAATAAATTAAAGTACAACTCTTTGTGAAATCGATCGTGTACTAATAGCTAGTGTATACATAATGCGGCATTTGAGTTCACTGATATTACCAGAATATTGATCGTAAATGTTCGTTCTTTAGCTGTTATAGAGTGGCTGTTGCATATAAATTTGGAGCTGTTTGTTAAGATATATAGAGTATACAGGTACATGTAGTGTTTCTGATTACCAAAGTTACACCACGAGTGAGATTGATGATTTATAGATCATGCCATGAATCTCTACTCTTCGCTGCGCACGTAGAGATCATATTCCACCAGTACAAAACCTGAGAATTTTTGAAGTTTTGACAGGGAACCTTATAAAGTCGAAAAAATAACGTGAAGAATATATTTCTTATTTACTATCTGTTCCTTAATAATGTACTTTATTGCAGGTGAAGGTTCCAACTCAAAATTGCAATTTTTTCTATGACTTTTGTGAGCCGATATCGCAATAAACATTGAATTAATTACACATGAGAAATTTCATAATTGTAAGCGACGCAGAGCAAAATCGCTCACAAAGTCATTTAAATCGTGAAATTTCAAGTTGGAACCTTCACCTACAGTGAAGTACATTATTAAGGAACAGATCATAACTAAGAAATATATTCCCCGTGTTATTTTTTCGACTTTATAAGATTCCCTGTCAAAACTTCAAGAAGCTTAGTCCCAAGGTTTTATACCGGTGGAATATGATATCTATGGGTGTTAGCCAGAGTAGAGTTTCATGGCATGATTTAGATGATTTACTGCACAAGCTTTAACGATTGTGGTAAATCATCAATCCCATGAGTGGTGTAAATCTGGTATTCCGAAACACTGAAGTGTGTATTTTGTTTATACCATGATCCTACCGAAAAGAATACTATTAGAAAGTTAGAACTTAAAGCATCGAAGAAATTTAGAAATAGTTATAAATACAACTAGATGCGAAAGAATAATCAGTCATGAATATCGTTGACTGATATAAAACTCGAAGATGATGTCTCCTGTATTGCGATGAGTATACTAAATTATGGATACAGTAATGCTCTAAGTAATCAACTTCTTAACCACAGCAGAATTATGGGTAACTTTTCAGGATTTAGTCGGAAATATGGCTTGTTGCCATTCCTGAAAAGTTACCCATAATTCTGATGTGGTTAAGAAGTCGATTACTTAGAGCATTACTGTATATCGCCTGTATTGAGTTTCACATCATTAGTTATACCCCCCGCAACGAAGTTAGGGGGGGGTATACTGGAGTCAGCTTGTCCGTCCGTCCGTCGAGCCGTCCGTCCATCGTCCATCGTCCATCCGTCCGTGGACACAAATTTGTCCGGAGTTTTTCTCAGTCGTTTTTTGATCAATTTCCGTGAAACTTGGCACAGACATCAACCACCATGGAAACCTGTGCACCTGCGATTATGACGTCTGTCAGACTTTTTTTGGTGGAGTTATCCCCCCTTTTTCGACTTAGAAACTTTTCGCAACATGTATACTATTGTCCGAGCTTTTATTCCTACATTTTTTGGTAAATTTTTTTAAAACGTTGCACAGATATTTAGTACCATGGGAACTTGTGCACCTGCGATTATGACGTCTGTCCGACATTTTTTGGTGGAGTTATCCCCCTTTTTCAACTTAGAAACTTTTTTTGCAACATGCATAATTTTGTCCGAGCTTTTATTCCTACATTTTTCGGTCAATGTTTTTTAATCTTGGCACTGCTATTTAGTACCATGGGAACATGTGCACCTGCGATTATGATGTCTGTCCGACATTTTTTGTGTGGAGTTATTCCCCTTTTTCGACTTAGACCATAGGTCGCCTCGCATATATAAGAGAATGCATTGGCCTAAAAAAAATCTTTTTTTTAACTCTTTTTACCATTTTTTCTTACATTCTTTAACAATTTTATAATTTTTAATGTGTTAAGCCAATGCATTCTCTTATATATGCGAGGCGACCTATGGTCGACTCGCATATATAAAAGAATGCATTGGCACAGGGCCCTTCTGTTGGGTAAAGGGTTAAAAATGTGAAGTTCTGTGAACATTCAGCTTGCAATAGATTGCTGCCTTATCCATCATTAGGGTGACATTTTACCCCGTCTAACATAAATCTCTCTACTGTAACAATGGTCGTATCGATCCAATAAGAACATAGTATTAGGTATTGAGAGAAATCAATGAAAAGATACTTGATTGATTTGCACCAGTTCTAAAGTATTTGAACTCAAAGTCTGAGTTTCTCAGTGATGTAATATATAGAGGCTCTACAACGAGTCCCGAGTTTATAGAGGAATTTACAAAACAAATTCAGTAAATTAGACCTGAGTATTAAACTGGACAAGTCTTGTAAATTCTGCTATAAACTGGGGATGGTTTGTATATTCTATTTATTACATGATCCAAAACCTCGATAAAACATACTTAAATCAACATAATGAGACGTCAAACTAACATCCACTTCTATAATGCCTGCGAAGACGTTTCACGTAACTATGCTTTGTTTGCCCGTTATGTTATGAATTGGACGCTACTTGATTACTGATTTACCGGGACGAATGTATGAAATTTTTGGAGTATTTTTGGAGTATTTTCTTTCATGGTTAATATTTGGCATATATAGTATTTATTTCATCTGTTTATAACATATGGTGTACTATGAAGGTCAATAAGTACATAATATCACTTTAACATTGTATAATAGGTTTGGCTGTGTTGACCGAACTAAAAAGGGGACTAATTGACCTATTGTTTGAATATATGCAATATCTATAAATCAATAACGTAATGAAACTGGATTAAGGATGTCATGATGGCTGCTAATCAGATAAACAGCTGATATCTAGCTATAACAGATCAATACAATATAGTGTTTGATGAGTAATATCGTGTAAATGGTTGTCAATTAAATTATCGCGATATTGTTTCAGCATGACTGGTATAATAATATGCAAAACTACTGTTTTAATGAAGTTATTACTGAGCGCAATGGGTTTCCTTTGTTGAAAGATACATAACCTAGATATTTTCCAGGCTAAGTTAACTCAGACCCACATATAAATAGTCCAGGGTCTGATTACTGTCATATGCTTTCTGTTTCTTAAACTGCGGGACCAATCAGAACTCGCTGTTCGTAGCCTCAAGATAACAGGGTCCAATCGAAGCGATGTGGCATAATTTGGAAGAAGCCTGCACGCTTACAGGTCGAGGTAGATTTTGGGATCCGTTCACCCATTGTTACCAGAGTTACAGACATATTTCAACTGTGAAGTTAGAACTTTTTTGGTTTCCTGTTGATAACTGCAGTTAGGCTTGGTTGAGTACCACCAAACTGTTATGTGGCTGATTCGCCAAAATACAAGATGTGCTTGAATTGAGGATTTGTTCAATGATTTTTTTTATTCGTTTTCGGCCGATACCGCCAAGGTATGTAAACTTTCTGAAAAGCAATTTGAAACAAGCCAATGGGAATATTATGCCACTGTGGCGGTGCTGGTTTTGCTTTTGAATCTCATGATTTTTTCTTTTTCATTTCAGTCTGAAGGTAAGCTGTTCAGTCCAGTCTCTGACAAACTGCAATGCACTCCAACCAAGATGTCCAAGAGAGAATCCTTGAAGGTAATTAACACTTTCTTTATTAATGGATTCTCCCATTCAGCTATAAAAGTAAATATTGGAATGGTCTATTATTCATCTGGAGGGATGTTCAGGAAACATGAGCAGACGACAGACAATAGAAAGTGCCAAAGGAATTGTATTCATGGGTGGGAAATGTTCAGATAATAAGTTCAACAATCTTGTTGAACTTATTATCTGAACATTTGATACTTTAATGTATTCTCTTATATATGTGAGGCTCCCTATGGGAGTGTCGCATATATAAGAGAATGCATTGACGATGGGTTTTTGCAGACTTTCAGTCATGCATGGTAGGGTTATTAAGTTACTTGATGTTCTGATCAACCATCTGTTGTTTTCCATGCACTGTACACCCGCCATTCATTAGGTTCATGTTTATGTACAGTAATGCCCTAAATAATCGACTCCTTAACCACAGCAGAATTATGGGTAATTTTTCAGGATTTAGTCCGAAATATGGCTTGTTGCCATTCATCGGAAAGGACTAAATCCTGAAAAATTACCCATAACTCAGCTGTGGTTAAGGAGTCGATTATTTAGGGCATTACTGTAGGGATGGTAGAAGTCCTGTGACATAAAGCAGCTGCTCTCAGATGCCTGATCATAGTTTCTGCACGATTATTAATGTTGGAGAAAATCCCCAAAGGTCTCAAATAATAGTGATCTTGGTGAATGTTGTGATGTACACCCATTGGGAACCTCGATTATGCAACGTGTCATCTGTCAATTTGGGGATATAGAGAAACTAAACTAAAAAATAAATAGAATCTATGTGAAGAAGTTTCTATAGAAATTTAATTATAAAGAAACATTCCTCATCTAAGCAGAATGAGGTCCCCAGAGGTTGAGTTTAGTGATTCTAGTCCACTATGCTGGATAGCTTCATTAAATTCACACTCTGGTGACCTCATTTTGCAAATGACAGGCACACTAAACTCAGACTTGATTAGATTGCAACAATTTCAGCATATGACCTGGGCACTCACCATATCTAGAGACATAGACAGAACACAACGCACATCTTAATCAAGACTCTTTTATCGAATGAGTTGCGGATGGCGCCGTCCGCATCGAGTTCGATAAAAGATTCGAGATTATGATGCAAGTTGTGTTCTGTATTTATTCTACACCATTCAGTCAGATAAGTTCAATCCATGAATGTCACATTCATTGTTACTATAGCTACCTTTATTGTGATTTAAGTCTGACAAATAACCAGTAATTATGGGGGATCACTGGAAGCGGATGATCGACGTAATGTACGTCATCTTTCTTGGCGACAACGTCAACAAGAATAGTTCCGGCTTGTATTCCACTAGAGGTATACACTAATATGTATTCAATGGCTGGGATTCTGTTGAATACATGTGACTCACGTCAATGGGTGTGGAATAAATATTCATATTGTGAACTGTAGGTTGAGATACATATTGTGTCAGGACACAAATAGCCATAGTATGTGTCTTCCATTGATACTATAATAATCATAAAATTGCAAGTTATGCCCAACAAAATATGTCTATTTTATTGAGGCATCAACACAATGAATAGAACTGTATAATGACGCCTCGGAAAAGAAATAATCAGATGATCGAACATTAAAAATACGGTACGGTAGGGTCCTGCGAATTGGAGATTTTGATTCGAATCATATCTGTATGTTGCATTCTCAATTGGGCATGTTTTGTCAACGATTAGACGATTTGTGAAACGTTCCATGAACTACATGCACGAAGTTCCATCATAACTTATGTGGCGATGAACCGTCAATACTATTAACTTCAATTGATAATTGATTAAAACGTCCATGCGGCCGTCACGACGATTAATATATAACCACTAAACGGATTATGGGAACTAAAATCACGCAAAATTTGTACAGATTGCATGTGCATGCAAAATTGCAAATCAACATTCGGAATCACCCGTTGTTATAAACTTGAAGATGCAACAACAGTCGCAGTGTAGCCTGTTTATGTAGTGCTGGATGCTTCTTGGACAGATGATTCCATAGATGGGTCGTTGTCCCAGATGCTTGCGATTTATACACCATGTTGCATTCATCACATGTGTAAGCCTGCAGCTTTATCATGTTTAAAATAAACATGAATAACGGATGACGTTTTGTCAAGACATTAGTGTCAAAGAACGCTCCGAAATTGAAAGTAAACTTCAAAAGAAAACACCGCCAAAATGCAGTTTTCGATGCCGGGAACACGTGTTGTTTAAATTCTGAGCTATATTTCATAACGCGGAATCAGAGACGGATAGACCGCGGATATCGCTAGCGGTTGATCAGTCTCATAGCTATTATAATTTACGCACGTCGTCGGTCCATCGGCGATCTCCGAGCTTTTGGGGACCATGTTCAAAGATAGAAATCAGAGTCAGACGTATTTAGTTGTCCTATAGTGGCTAATTGCTGTCTACACTTATATATATAATCGCGATGTACAATGAGAATTATAAGGTACATATATACATCATTTTCTGTAATTAAATGGCACAAAACAGCTAAGATCGACGTGTGTACCTGCCCGTAAACGGCCTACTTTTCCGTCAGTGTATATTCGAAATTTCGAGTTGGCAATTTCGAATCGAATTTGACTTTCGAATCGAATATCGAATATTCGCAGGACCCTACGGTACGGGTGGCCTTCGCTGTGGTTATAGCTGTTAAAATAGTCACATCTGCTAAAATTGCCATAAACAGAAATAATATTATGTAATAGACAGATGTTGTTCTTATAACAATCATAAATATCACATACATTGAATGTATATTGACGACTCGGAAAAGAAATAATCAGATGATCGAACATTAAAGATACGGACAGCCTTTGCTGTGGGTATAGCTGTTAAAATAGTCACATCTGCTAAAATTACCGTAAACAGAAATAATATTATATAATAGACAGATGTTGTTCTTATACCAATCATAAATATCATGTACATAGCATGTTATTGCCACATTTGTACACTGTGTTATATAAACAAATATAAACATAAAAAATGTTACAGAGCCGTTTGTTTATAGACAAACACTTGGAACTACCGGATCGTCGAATGAAAATGTTCCGATGCGCTGTAATATTTTCTCCTAACCTATATATGGTAATACATACCAAATAAGGAATTTACTATGAGTAGTATTGTGAGTTGTAAGTTTTAGATGCACCAAATTAGGGTTTAACAACCAACATATAATGCACGCGAAGGAAATTACGCAATATCGTGACTGCTTATAAACAATCCACTGCGCTTTTTGCGAGAAACTAACAAACACTCAACCTGAATTTTCTCTGACACAAAGTGTGTTTTGTGAATAATATCGCATTCATATCATCATTATGCTATACTATCAGTACAGGTATATTCTTGAGGAAATTATCATAATTTGATAAATGTTATTTCTAAATTATAACCTACAACGAAGGTCGCCCATCCCTTTAACCCTTTCAGTGTCAGGTCTGATTTTTGTATCAACCCATATACCCTGTGCCAATGCATTCTCTTATATATTCGAGTCGACCATAGGTCGCCTCGCATATATAAGAGAATGCATTGGCCTAACAATTTTTCATCATTTGTTATTATTTTTTACAATTTTTTACAATTTTAATAATTTTTTCTTATATTCTTATTTTGTAGGTTTAGTGCCAGGGAATCTTACGTTTTTCATGGGCATCAAAATTATTACTATGAATACTTGGTGATAGTTTTGAGTTATAACATGCCCCTAAGGTTTTATCCAGTTTGTTTTTAAATTCGCTATAGTATGCTTAAGCATTACCCAAAAAGAATTCAACCCAAAAAAATAAAATAAATATTTTTTTAGGGCCGATTTTACAGACCGTAAATTAGGGCCGATGAGATCGGCCCCTGGCACTGAAAGGGTTAAGAGGGCCTTTAAACATGAATTTCATGTTGGCTGGTCCTTGACAATGCATTAGTTCACAAGAGATCACCATGAAATCTATATTTTGGTACGCTGCCAAGCTTAATGCTTAATGGTAATGCTATTGTGCCACTCAAAGACTGTGCTTTAAAACTTATTTGTTTATTAACACTTATCTTCTATTAACAATGGTCGTGTTTATATGACCTGCCTTAGATGTTATTGTTATATTTGTTTAGAAGGGTCCATGATAAATAGCCTCCATACTCGTGTCACCAATTCTACAATTGTCTGCTATTTGATCAAGATAATGGAATTTTCAAGGGTATATGAACAGCATCATTTACGTTATATACTTATGTACAAATGTATTAGATTGACATATTCATTCACAGTGGCTAGTCAGGCACTCTATCTATATGGTTTATGTGTGTTTCTTTAAAGTTCTAGGCTTTTGAATATATGATTTTTGGATTATGGAAAAGCATCAACATAGAGTGAAGAAATTCACAAAAAAGGTGATTCACCACTGTTCTATTGTACAGAGTTCAAGAGATAATTCGGAATGACAGAAAGTTTTGGTGTTTCAGAAAACTGTTTCCAGGTCTATAAAACTCGTTGGAGAATGGATTCTTTATTCTCCTCAGTGGAAATGTTTTAGAATAATTTGCAGTACATGTATTTATTCTGGAAACTGAACAAATCATGGAACAGGAGATATAATCAAGTGTTTTTGTCCCATGTAGATTGTGAACCTTTTACCATGTGCTAAGTAAAATTTCCTATTTGAGGCACTGTGTGAAATCATGGAAAACTTTTTCAAATCTTGGGAAAAGTTTTCAAAAAGTCATTGAATTTATAGCAGAATTACTGCAATTGTTTAACTAAAAAACTTTTATATTGCTACTCGATAGTTGCACATCTGGTTATCATTCATTTGACTTGTAGGTTCAGAAGAAGAATTATCGGAGTCAGAAGAAGCAAGCGACTCGGGAACTATTGAGTACCCTCAAAGACCCAGCTGTGATAATCCTCGCTGATTGGCTGAAAGTCCGCGGGACCCTAAAAACCTGGACCAAGCTCTGGTGTGTGTTGAAGCCAGGACTGCTTGTCGTTTATAAAAGTCCCAAACAAAAGGTGGGTATAGGGATTATATGGATTCATTTCATTGAAGATATTTTCCAAATTCTTAACCCTTTCATGATGGGAGCTCTGCTTGTGCAGCATTAAAGATCCAGTGCCAGTGCATTTCTTATATATGCGAGTCTCCCATAGGGAGCCTCACATAAATAAGAGAACTCACTGGCTTACACGGTCAAGGTAAATATTTGTTAGGCCATTTTATTCTCTTATATATGTGTGGCTCCCTATGGGAGACTCGCATATATAAGAGAATGCACTGGCTTACAAGGTCAAGGTAAATATTGTTAGGACAATTTATTCTCTTATATATGGGAGACTAGCATATATAAGAGAATACATTGGCACATGGTTTTAAGAACTTCAGGAAGCTCCAGTCATGGAAGGGTTAACCCTTTGAGTACCAGGGGCCGATCTCATCGGCCCTATACCTACAAAATAAGTCTGTTAAAGAATATAAGAATAAATTATTAAAATTGTAAAAAATAATAATAAAAAAAAAAAAAAATTGTTAGGCCAATGCATTCTCTTATATATGCGAGGCGACCTATGGTCGACTCGCATATATAAGAGAATGCATTGGCACAGGGTATATGGGTTGATACAAAAATCGACCTGGCACTCAAAGGGTTAAAGAAGCACTGTCTGATTTGAGGGTCTCTGTATCATCCAGTTACAGCAACAACAAGAACGGTATTTCTTCCAAAGCCGATTTAGTGATCAAAATTAGTTTATTACCAATAAATACTCACAACAGTACCAAATGTTGTATCATTGTTGCTAAATTTTATCATGGCAGTTCCAACTTGAATGGCAGGTGGGTGTGGTTGACAGATTCCATATATGGTGACTCCTGATTCAATTTGGAATTTCCAATCTTGTTATCGAAATGTAAACAAACATAACTTCTTGTAATTGTACACAATCAGCATGGTGTTATCACATAATGAATATAATTGGATGGCTGAATTGTGTATATATGTAATTTAGGGGTCTCAAATTAGACTGGGGACATTTAAATGATTTATACAAATTGTGTTCAAAATTTGAGCCAAAACAAACCTTGAGCACCTTCGAAGGCATACAAACAATGTATAATGTGTGGTATCACTCACTAGCAAAGTACAGTAATGCTCTAATTAATCGACTCCTTAACCACAGCAGAATTATGGGTAACTTTTCAGGATTTAGTCGGAAATATGGCTTATTGCCATTCATCGGAAAGCTCTCGCCGAGAGCTTTCCGATGAATGGCAACAAGCCATATTTCCGACTAAATCCTGAAAAGTTACCCATAATTCTGCTGTGGTTAAGGAGTCGATTAATTAGAGCATTACTGTACATAGGAATTAATTGCTATGTCCAGTCCATAAATCTTAGCACACAATGCAGATAATTAATTGGCCTTAGTCCACGAGGAATGGGGTGCAAGCCTGAGTTTATTGTGTGCCTCGATTGACTCGATTAAGCGACTACTGGCAGCGAGATGACTTATTTCACTACCTTTGCCAATGACACTGTGCTCCTTTCAAAATTTTTCATCAGATCAGCGGCTGATGCTGCTGAATCGAAAACTAAAGTTAACAGCTCTCAGCCAATCAGAATGCAGCGACAAATATTCAACTTTAAATTTTTTTTACATTTAACACTTCATCTTTCAGAGTAGCCATTGGGTAGGCACCATCTTGCTGAATACCTGCCGATTACTCGAACGACCTTCCAAGAAAGATGGCTTCTGTTTCAAACTATTCCATCCCCTGGACCAGTCCATTTGGGCAACCAAGGTAGGTAATATTCTGTTCCCTGGACCAGTCTATTTGGTCAACCAAGGTAGGTAATATTCTATAGCCTGGACCAGTCCATTTGGGCAACCCAAGGTAGGAACATCCATGTACATGTACTTATCATATTGTTATTAGATGGCCATCTTACAAAGTTTCTATGGAAGTTTCCAAATATAAGCCCATGGGGATGGGCATACAGTAATGTCCAAAGTAATTGACCACTTAACCACAGCAGAATTATGGGTTATTTTTCAGGATTTAGTTGGAAATATGGTTTGTTGCCATTCATCGGAAAGCTCTCGCCGAGAGCTTTCCGATGAATTGCAACAAACCATATTTCCGACTAAATCCTGAAAAATTACCCATAATTCTGCTGTGGTTAAGTGGTCAATTACTTTGGGCATTATTGTAGCATGTTGTATAGCATCGCAATGTTAACCCTTCCATGACTGGAGCTTCCTGAAAATTTTAGAAAACCCTGTGCCAATGCATTCTCTTATATATACGAGTCGCTCATAGGGAACCTCGTATATATGATAATAGATTTTTTGGCCTAACAATATTTACCTTGACCTTGAAAGCCAGTGCATTCTCATATATATATGCAAGGCTACCTATGGGAGACTCGCATATATAAGGGAATGCCAGGCACAGGATCTTCAATTCCCAATTTATTGGAGAGAAATGTTCAGATAATAAGTTCATGTTTGTTGAACATATTATCTGAACATTACCTAGGGATTAATCCAGTGGACATGCAACTGTACAAATATCATGTCTTGATGCAAGGTTTCCACCAGGAGAAAATAAATGAGTCTGTATTTCAGCCGTATTGGGGAAACAAATAACGCGACGGGGTGACCATCTTTTATTTCGTCCCTTTTTGAGAAAATTTTGGTATTTATCACTGAAAAGTAGTCATCATTTCCTTGCACCTGAGATACTCACAAAGAAATCCAAATCTGCGTATATTACACAAGTTGATCATTTCCGTGGGTGCATTAATTCTGTTGATAGTACCCAGAGCAGTGATCACGAAATTACGCACGTGAAACCGTCGTCTGATTGAAGACTAAATAAATGAACAAGCTAACACTTAGTGTTTATAAATTTATAAGATATAATTAAACACTAAAAAGCATCTATGCATTGACCATTAATACCTAGCAAGGAGAATTGAATTAAGTATTTCCAAAAATTTCAACAGGTAGCTTCCGTGAAAATGAAACCAAAAGGATTATATTCTGTCAATTGTAAAACTATTTAAACGTCATACTGCAGATGATATTTATAGCGGCGTAATATGAGTGCTAGCGAATTGTTCAAACTCCGAACACGCAGCTTGTTCAATAGTCTGCATTAGTCCAACAACTGTACTGATGACCACTGCTATGGAACAGAGTTTTAGAGCCCCCGTGTTGTGAGATATAATTGGGTTTTGGCGGGAAATGTGAACACGTGCGTCGTTTATGCGTTTGTGTTTGGGACCCCACGCGGGATAACGAAACTTTTGACCATACTTTGACTTTATCTCCATATTGGGGGATATGTTTTGCTTGGGATCTCCGAGCGTGAGTAGTTTCATGCACAGAAATCCCGTACACAAAATATCCTTACTCAGCAGTCCGGCATGCTTTGATGTTACCCCAACATTTTCATATGTGTATTACGCTGTATACAATGTCACTATATATTTGACTGCACCAAACATTGCGTTGTAGTTATTGCGTTTTTATTTCAAAGGGTTACCATGTACCAGTAACTACTCAATTGACCAGTATTCTCGAACTCCCATTGCAGTCCAATTTTTTTTATGATAGATTGCTATTGAATTTAAGTACATGTGTGTCTCAAACAGATCATCAGCGAGGGAATGAGGCCGTTCCACGGACGATGATCCGTAGTAATGGAAACCCTGCTTGATGGGAGTATATGCCCATAAATATGTATTTCCCATAGTTGTATACAGCAAACTGCATGTATGATAGTTTACCTATCTACTATTTTTGGAGTGCAATCGTCAGAGCGCCATTTTGGCTGGAGATAACCAGGGGCGCCGGAAGAGGGGGGCAGAGGGGGCAGCTGACCCCCCTGCCCTTGACCAAGGGGGGCGAGCGGGGGCAGGACTTGCCCTTTTTCTGGAGACAGAAAATGATTTTTGTGTGTTTAATCTCGTGTTTTTATAGCAAAATGTGACTTTTTTGGTCCAAATAACACCAATTTCACAAGGAATATTAATTTTTTGTCAATTTTATCACAAAACGGCCATAAAAACCGACAAATACCATTAAAATAGGGATTTTTGCCACAATGAATTTATGGTTATTTTCCCGAGTTTGCGGAGAAAATGCCCTTTTTTGCGGAAAAGTGCCATTTTTGTAGGCTCTGCCCCCCCCTGCCCTTGGATGCTTCCGCGCCCCTGGAGATAACCCACTGACATATCTCATTGATAGAATTTCAATGTTTCTTTCTTAAATTTTTTTTAAATATCCATGATAAATTTATCATATCTTCATTCCTATTTTTTCTTTTGCAGGGTCCAAAAGGGGAAACTATTGGTGCTATTGTCCAACCACTGCCTTACTCTTACCTTATATTCAGGGCTCCGTCTGAGCAAGATGGTGAGTTAATTAACCCTATGCTAAATACTCATTGATGAGTAGTTCCCTTATTAACCCTTTCTATACTAAATACTCATTGATGAGTAGTTCCCTCAGGAAATTATCAGATAATAAGTTCAATACTGTAAATGCTGATCTTAGACAATTAATGCTGCACATAATATTTGGACTTTGATTCTGCAAAAGATAACTATTACATGTTTGTTCCGCCTACCACATGGGATAATGATAACCCAGTCTGATATATATCCAGACTCCGTCTCATTACTTTCATCTACCTCTGACGACAGTCGCATGGAATCTTATTTCAGAGATGAAGGGGAAATTCCCTTTTTGTGAAAACTCATTAATATTCATAAGGCAGTGTTTATCATTGCGATACACACATAGATCTACACACGTGCGCCCGAGGTCATGTAAACAGTTAAGAGTTGTCACTCTTCTTCCGTGCAATAAAATATGCTTCACTGTACATGCAGAATACAAGTTTAGCAATTCAGATGCTATATAATAAAGAACAATGTAATGCTATTAGACGAGAAGACGGTCTCGGACCAAACGCTATATAAGTTTTATTAAGCTGTACCGCGGTCATGTTGCGTCATCTCCTTGTTTACAATACGGCCTTGGAATTTACTACGAATTTGTGAATTTATCCTTATTTGGCACGTGACGTAATATCCGTAGGTTAGGAGAAAATAGTTTTTTTTTTAATATCTTTGCAAATACAATTCTGTTATGTATACTTGTTCTGTCTGAACATTTCCCAATTATGAATAAACGTACGTTAGTTTTGATTTTGAACATACGACGTTTGGTCAGTTAAGATACACGACTCTAACGTGTAGTTTATACGATAACTTCATGAGATGCAGTCAAATGCCGCAGGTGTGGCTTGTATCAATAAGTTAATATTAATTGAATTTGCAAGCAGCTATTCATAGGTCAATCAAGGCATCGCTCGCTGCGTATTGGCAGATTTCTCTCGTTTGAAATAATTTTAACCATGAGAGTCTTCAGACCGTAAGTTGATTGAAATGAAACACGGTCTGAGTTTTGTTAGACTGATGATAACCATACAACTTTTGAACAGACATACACGCAGAAGATGTAACCAATTTTATATCTATTCATTCCATTGCCTAAATTTAGAGTTAATCCTCTTGCATTGCCATCATGATTCAAAGTATGGTCACTTACAATGCTGTCATAACCATGATGTGCCGTCCTTGAACTTAAAAGTAAAATTAATATGTTGTCAACGCATGAACGTAGGGTTATGTGGTACATTAATACACTGTCTAGGCCTATACAGTATTAGTATTAGAAATTATGAAGTGATATATATATATATATATATTATATTCAACTATATGTATCAATATATGCACTCGTGTCGCGATTGGTGTATCGAGATATGTATCATAGTGCGACCTTAGTGTATCTTCCTTCCCCTATTATCATGATTAATCAACTTAGCTATCTTGATTAGTCAAGTTAGTTATCTTAATTTATCAACTCAATAGTTCACTTGATTAATCAACTTAGCTATCTTGAACGATCAACTTAGACATCTTGATTAATCAACTTAGCTATCTTGATTTAAAGGTACTGAATCCGATTAGATGGTCCCCATATCTTCAGATTCCAACAACAACAAAAAATTTTGAAATGCCACTTCAGTTATTGAGTAATTGTCCAAAAATAATGCTAACCACAGTCGACTATAGAAAAGAATTTCCCAAAAACCTGTTATTTAGCAACATTATGTTCAACTAATTTTGCCAGTTTGACAAGCCTCTTGATTTTCGTGTTATCCATCTTCATCTGCAATTTGGTCCGAGACCGTCTTCTCGTCTAAATGTTTACTGGGCCATTTAAAATTATCGCTGGTGAAAAATAATAGATTTCAACATTGATATCTGATCACTCTGAGCCTTGATGGGTGGGTTTCTTGACTCGAATAAAAAATTTTTTACTCCCGAAGCCAAGGAAATAGTAATTTGCGAGCGTTAATTTGGATTATGCATCTTTAATAGTTATGATAGTACCATAACAAAAAGTTGTTTGGCAGTTCTACGCTGCTGTAATATTGACCTTAGTAACTTTTTTTTTCTTCAGGTAAATGCTGGATGGATGCTCTGGAGTTAGCAGTTCGATGTACGAGCCTCCTGATGAAATCCATGAGGAATCCAACTCAGCTCGATACATCGATAAATGAACCGAGCGAGACATTCCTATCACCTGAGTTCCGAGCCAACAGCCTTGACAACATGAACGAGAGCGACTGTGAGAAACACTTTGAGGCAGAAGGTATGGACAATCAATAGAGTTTACTCAGTGTCAACCAGACCTGTTAAGTTTTGAAAATGGCTGTCCGGGAGATTTTTGCGGAAGGTATGCCCAAAAATGCTCATGAGTGGCATGTTAATAAAAACAAATTAAATTAATTTCATCTTTTTATATATGATGAAGATAATGTAATTTTATGAGCTTCTATTTGTGTTTATTTAAAAAAAATATATACCTAAGCAAAACAGTAATGAAAACAGTTTTATACATCTAATGTGAGATACATGAATCTTATATAAAATAATACAATGCTTTGAACAGCTGAGAAATAGTGGCCTTATTTGAGCCAACTGTAGCCTGCCGCCTGTGGCTTATAAGACATGCACAGTAGAAAGCTACAGCGACCAGGGAAAAACATCCTGTTAAAAATATAGAGTTTTCCCCCTTCTATTGTTTACAATGTCATGTCAGTCATTTTTCACTTCTGCGGTCACCTGTGAAGTGTCCTATTTATACAGCATTTTCACACATCAAGGTTTTGGGAGAGTGCAAATCAATTAAGGTTGTCACCCTCCAATCAAAGTGCATCTGCACCTATCCATTTTACCAAGAAAATGGGAAGTATTTATTGGGGCACATGCGGGAGAAATGGGTGCCTATCCGTATTTTGGGGTTTTTCGCTATGGTATTCCGGGAGTCTCACGGATTGTCAATCCATGAAACTTAACAGCTTTGGTGTCAACTAATTCTTACAACGAAAACAAGTCATAAATGAAATGAGTAAATAGAGAACAGGCCTTTAGATTTGGATAATTCGGGTGCATCAGGGTGACCATGGTTTGGCCTGGTAGGGGGGGGGGGTTTGAATTTGAACAAAAGAATTGATATATGTGACCCGCCATATCAAAACCAGTCATAAGTCTGGATTTATAATACTGAGTACATGCAAAAAATCAGAAAAATTATGATTTTTGTTTTTGACACATTTGTATATAGTTCTACTCTGTCGACATAAAGTAGCATAAAGTGAAGTTTGTGTCTATAAATGTGCTTTTGTAATTTGAACATATAATGGTGTATATTTATTGAGAATTTAGCTAATATGTTTGTCTTTAAATGTGATTATCTCTGATTATCTCTGGAATCATCGGTTCGTGTCAACACTGACATTCAAAATCCTATAACTTTGGACCCCCTTAAGTGTGCGATCTATGTAAAGCTCTTATCACACTCTATGGCATGCAACACATAACTAAAATAAAATATTTTTAGACTTACGACTAGTTTTGATATGACGGGTCACATATTTGCTTTTTGATCAATTCTGAGATAATCTTTCATTGATATATTAGTATAGTATTATTTCAGTGTTTCTCAGTAATGTATTTATTTAATGACAAATGCTTTTCCATGTTTATTTTGTGCACATGCACGTTTATTGGGCACAGTGTTTACCGATATGAATTTGGTGGAATGCCTGCCTAAATTTTTTTCAGGTGTCTTTAAAACATTTGTTTCTGCTAAGGCCAAAAAAACTAATTATTTGAGTCTCAGTCAAGCTCCTGTCATGAAAGGGTTAAGCATGTTAGGGGAATTATACCTACAGTAATGCCCTAAATAATCGACTCCTTAACCATAGCAGAATTATGGGTAAATTTCAGGATTTAGTCGGAAATATGGCTGTTTGCCATTCATCGGAAAGCTCTCAATGAGAGCTTTCCGATGAATGGCAACAAGCCATATTTCCGACTAAATCCTAAAAAGTTACCCATAATTCTGCTGTGGTTAAGGAGTCGATTATTTAGGACATTACTGTATGTTTTTTCTGACCTGATCTGATATCGACATTTACAATACTATTATGTTTGTTACATCTTCTATAATACATTTTAACCAGGTTTAGAGAGTGATTGGAAGTCAGATCATGATGAGACGAAGACTGATTCAGATTCAAGTGCTACTGAGGAGGAAACAAATGGTGTGTTTACAGAAGATCTCAAACCACTCGAGACTCCATACAATATAAATGTCTCAGAGGAATACCTGGGCCAGGTACTATATAGAGGATACCTAATGTTTTTGAGTGGATTCTGAAAATTATCTCATGAGTGCTAGAAAATGTGTATGTACAGAATACCTACCCCGGTTGACACAACAAGTGTCCACGGTCGCTGCAGTGTACTTGCCGTTAGGCCGCGGTGTCAGAGTTTGTAACTTTAGTTGAACCCACGTGGCCGAATGGCAAGTACAGTACACCACGGCCGAACGGCAACTACACTGTGGTCAAAATTCAAGTGGTTTGTATCTTCTTTTATCTTTTTTTCAGTTAAATACAAGTATTTTATATACACAGTTAAGTATTTTTAATTCAAGGGACCTTCCATGACTGGATATTTCCTGAAATTTTGCAAAAACCCTTTGCTATTGCATTCTCTTACATCTGCGAGTCTCCCATAGGGAGCCTCACATATATATAAAAGAATACATTGGTCCAACAATATTTATCCTGACATTGAAAGCCAGTGCATTCCCTTATATATTAGGCTCCCATAAGAGACTCATATATATTAGAGAATGCACTGGCACATGATCTTTAAAGCTGCCCCCAGCGCATCTCCCATCATGAAACAGTTAAAAGAGAACAGCCAGTTTGAATTTCCAAGATAAAGACTCTCTTTCGCTAAATTTTCAAAAGGAATACAAGTCAATTATGTCTCTAATAATTATAAGCTGAAGCCTACACAGAATGTTTTATCTTTTGGTAGTTCACATAGCTTTTTCTGACTAGGCTAAACTCAACTCAGTGTTTATTAGTGCAGTTCACAGTGACTCAGGCCTGCAAAAATTTGAGGCAAACAACCGTTCACAGGGTTCGTACTCCTATACTGGAATTTCCAATATACTTGAAAAACGATCACTATTATTTTGAATACTGGAATATCCTGGAAAAACGGTATTTTTTTGTGATACTGGAAAAGTCCTGGAAAACCGGGCATAATTTATTCAGCACCTAGTAGTAGTACAGCCAGTTCATCAGTCTGAGCCTCTCTGGACTCGCGAGTATTCCAGTACTGCTACTGGTCACTACGCCTAGGCTATCGTGCCTACTTGTAGAAATAACACCACAGTCGCCATGTTGCCTAATAATAGATGGTGTAGTCATACCTACAGCAGTTTTTCACACCGACATAGATTTCATATGTTTACATGGTAGGTTGTAGGTTCCAATTTTATTTATGTATATATGTTGATCAGTATTATAGCATATTACATCACATAATTATACTGGAAATTTATATATTTTATACTGGAAATATACTGGAATTTCACTGGGACAAAGGTGTACGAACCCTGCGTTCAGTTCCCCTAGCCTGAAGGTTATCTGAAATGAAAATGCCGCGAATGAAAACAGGTTGTGCCAAAGTTTTTATAAATTTTGCTCAATCAAGTCCCAAAATAAGACATTCAAATTATTACGGTAGTTCAATGAGTTGCCCATCTGTAGTTAATAATACCAGTTGTATTGATTATAACAGTTTGTGTAACTCTTCTGCTAACCTATGTGTGGTATGGGTTTACCTAAGCAAAAACCAGGGGAACGAAAAATAGGATACACATAATTTTGAAACCTGCAGGCCTGTGAATGGTGAGATATTAGCCAGGTTCAGCCACTCGTACATGTAAGTTGTAACTTGTATTGCTATGGATATGCACTTGGCGGGAAAAGTCATGTGATTTTACAGCGCCAATGCTGAACATTTTGAGATATCGGCCCAACTTGAAGCAGAACATGTAAACAATAACAAGCTACATGTCAACTGTGGGACTGCAGATATGATTTATTGGTTTCAAACAATTTATTTTCACACGGACACATTCTATTCTCTCTCTATGCCTGAATATCATTGGCTGCTCACTGTATAGAATATCTTACATTCGCACATAAGCGACGAAAAACTGCTGCCATGTATGGGTTCCAAGCGGCAGATGAACTACAGTACTGCCCTAAGTAATCGACTCCTTAAACACAGCAGAATTATGGGTAACTTTTCAGGATTTAGTCGGAAATATGGCTTGTTGCCATTCATCGGAAAGCTCTCGGGGAGAGCTTTCCGATGAATGGCAACAAGCCATATTTCCGACTAAATCCTGAAAAATTACCCATAATTCAGCTGTGTTTAAGGAGTCGATTACTTAGAGCATTACTGTATACGCCTATAAATCCTGAATTGAGCCAGCCATATCGAATAGCAATAGAACCTGAGCATAATACATTCGTGCACCTCTCTACGATAGTTGTGTTATCTTCTCCTTGGTTATCAGAAGATTGAATAATTCCTCTTTGCTACATGTTTGACACAAAACTTCTAAGTGTGTAATGTAGGCTGATTGGTCACTTGAGTCAGGTGACTTTCGTTGGCAATGGCAATACACGTTACAAGTTACATGTACTTGTGGCTGAACCTGGCTATTACAAGTTCTATCATGTGATTATTGTGTTGGACTCTGGACAGTTCTCTTTTGTCACTCATGGTGTAATGTAGCAACTTACATGTATGTCTTTCTGAAGAATCCTGAACCAGTGTTGTATTCTTCCCTCACTACTTGGATAAATTTATAATTTTTATACTCCCGTTATAAATGGGACGTATTGTGATATTTGTCCACTTGTTCGCTTTTGGTTTCCAGATGATAACTTTAGTAAGTCTGAATTGAATGGAATGAAAATTGGTATGTGAGTTTACTAGCCCAGGTCAAGTTCGAATTTGGGTTCCGCCCGCCAATTTTTACCAGAGTTATTGCCCTCTGTTTGAATTACCACGGCCTTATTTTTCCACGCCCTAACAATGATCTTGTTTTCTTTTAGAGAGGTGATGCCTGTCAAACAGAAGAAGTGAATGATGAAGATAAGAGCCTCATTTGGTCATTAGTCAAACAGGTATGTGTAATATTCAAGTTAAAGTGATGTGAAACACTCCGGTTGGGTGATCAAAAATGAAATGGAAAATAATCTTGCTCAAAGTAGTTATTTTTACAAATATTAATCCAAATTTACAGCCCACACACCGTCATTCTTATATATTAATTAAATGCAGTGACTCTCGATGACAAATCATTTGCATTTGTTTATCGCCAATCGTTGCGTCCCGCATAGTTCAAATGGTGATATCTCCGTCAAAGGTATCTTGCCCACTGAACTATATGGTATATTATCCCAAGTAGGAGGGGTTAACTCTCCGAGTTGAAAAAAACGTACGAAATTCTATGGTACATATCCTCTGTCATGTTCATGACCCGTGTAATCACGTGATTTCTGACACGTAGTGAAGAATTCGCCATATTTTTTTCCCTCCTCACAGGGACGGGTGCAAAAAGAATCTCTCACAAGAATACGAAGCTAAGTTGCAGTTTGTATAGCAAAAACAGTTTTGTTTTTGTTTTATACAAACAACATTATTTCTTTGCTTATAGTTGAAAATTATGTAACAATTCACATAAAGATTACGCGGTTTTGTTCCGAATATAAGATCGGAAATGGATGACTCGTTTCATTTTAACGGACTTTGTCTTCCATAATTTTAATCGGTCAATGAAGTTATATCCGTTGTTTATGCCGACAATATTAGAGTTCTGGCCTATTAACGACAGAACATTCGAGGCACCATTGGATATGACTAAAGACGCTGATCGTTTTCTTTATAACAAATCTATGGCATACAGGTGACGTATAATTTAAGTTACCACGTGCGTTGACGGTGGTTAAAGGTATCACGAAATTAGGTGACTTACTTTCGAGTTCATTTTTTCGTTTTACGGCTTTATTTATAGACGTTGACAATCATCGTCTGGTGTAAAACTGAAGACAAAAGCACTGTTTTAACGCTTGTGAAATACGCTGATAGGATTGTAAAATCCTGAATGTCAATTTGAACCTTTTTAACCAACAATGGAGCTGTTTTTGCCTTGGTTGGCACAGCATGGTAACATAACACAACAGGTGTATTTGTGATTGTTCGTAATCACATTAATTACTTTCACAGGACTGCTCATCGAGGTAAGAACAGGTTCATGAATCGCCTTCCCCGTAGCTCCCCTTGACGTCGCTTCCCTCGTTTCGAGGTCCCAAGAATAGAGAACGAAAGTCGATATATAGGGTTCCTCTAATTGGCGTAATTAGCACTCGGAGCGATAGTCACACCACACAGGACGCGGGTTGGGGCTACCCATCGAACCCGTAGCTCACACGAGTTGCTTCCCCTAGGACACGGACAAACTCGCGGGGAAGGATCCAGAGAATTTTTGTTTGGGGACACCTGTTCTGTATTTGAGTATGTGCCCATATAAATTTGGATGTTAAAATATTCAGTACTGGATAATTGATTGTGCAAATAAAGGCTCCATATTATAGACTATATATCATCTGCGGGCTGATGATTTGCATTACTAGGACATTTTGTTGAATTGTAGAAAAATTCCTTGAAAATATGGAAGATCCAACTGGAATAAATACTATCTACATGGAATTTGGGGACATTTGGGTCTCTATAGTTTGGGCACCCAAACCTGTAACAGGTATCAAAACATCCCTGGATCCTTCTCTGACTTGCCGATATATCGTGTTCCTCTAATTGGCGTAATTAGCACTCGGGGCGATAGTCACACCAAACAGGGCGCGGGTTGGGGCTACCCATTGAACCCATTAGTCACATTGGTGCGCTCCCTGGACTATCGAACGGGACGTCAATCTGCTTCTGCGGGTCGACTGTTGGCTGTTGACGTGCCCCGGACGGCTGTGACCACTGAGCTCTACTAAAACACTCGACACACGCCGTCCATCGCTACAAGTCGTCATCTCGGGGTCAGCGCGGCTGGGGGATACACCCTCAGTGGTCCCTGACCATGCTCTCCGGTGCCTTATGATCATAGTGTGTGGAAATTTGGGCTAAAATTACTAGTCAAATGGCCATTTTACTTTGTCTCAATTCAAATTAGGAGACTTTTTCTCAAATTATTACATTTACGCAATTATTTGGCACCTGAAAGTTTATCCTCCATGCCTTCTGCCCCAGCTGGGCATGGAATGGGATCACAGTTCACAGGCTTGTTTCCTCCTTATTATAAGTCACCACTTCCGGGGGCTTGGCAGACAGGTTACTGGCCGCATTCTGGCCAACAGCTGCCAGTAACTTCGGGTTTGATTTTAAATGAAAACAAAAGATCTTATTCCCTGACGCCATTATAGCAGGAAGCTTGCTTGGGAACTGGTACCTACTAACCTCCCATGGCCAGTTCGGTCGGTTGGATATCGGGATCGGTCGAGCTGCTGCTCCACCCCGAGATGTACAGGATCTGGACATTCCTCCGGGGTCCCCAATGACCAGACCTCACATGCATTTAGAAATGAAGCTTGTCGTGGTGTATTGTGCTGTTAACACCCCATCGACGGATGGAGATCAGGATCAGATCGAGCAGTCGCTCCAGCACGAGGTGAAAGGGCTTTCGACATTCCTTTCGGGTCACCTTTACATGCGCTTACGAGGGAGCTCAGTTAGTTGTTCAGTGTTCTCTGATGCAGCCAAGCGCAGGAAGAAAATTAATGTCGAATTTTGATTAGCAAATAACCTCAGATTGACATGATTTGATAGCATTGTTCTACAATCATTTACAATTTAACAGAACATCAGAGTGCTTTCCCTTGTTTCGAGGGTTCCAAGGAAGAGATAGAAACCTTTACGACCAGGACACTGTCACTTGTCGATGTATAGTGTTCCCTTCATTGGCGTAATTAGCACTCAGGATGATAGTCCCACCAAACAGGTCGCGGGTTGGGGCTACCCATCGAACCCATTGGCCGCATTTGGTGGGCTTTCTGGACTATCGACAGGGACTCCAAGTCGGATACTAACGGGACGACTGTTGGCATACCCTGGGACAGTCAAATGAGGAAATAGGATCCAAGTTGCATGGCTTTTGTTAGCATTTGGGTAGCAACTTGCCCTGTGATGCTGGTCAATTTGTACCCTGCCTAACGTCGTCAGAGCTGGGTGGTTATGCCATCGGACTGCACACTTGGCGACCTGGGTTCGACCATCCTGAGAGGTATTCCACCATTTTACTGTTCTCGGGTTGGGATGTGTTCAACTTCTTGCTTTATAAGTTGTTGCTTCTTTCCATGTTCCATCCAGCTCTTTCATGGTCACGGGCTTTGCTGGAGAATGTCTATAGTCATTCATATCACTAGATTAGTATATGACTCTCGCCCTTTCATTTTCCTGACTTTTAAGACGTGTTCTGGACTGGTTCGGGTGCTCGATAGGGTAAATATTTACATCTCGATTTGGGACGCAAGAATCAGAGATAAACAAGCATACATGCTTTATCTCCGACCTCGCTGTGTTTCCGTAATAGATACGAATGACATATATTTTGTCTTCAGGTTGCTTTCAGTGCTAACTCAACATGGATTTCACTTTTGTTGTCCAGTCATACATAGATGAGTCCATTATCCATGGTTCGACATATGCTCAATTTCAGAACACTGTTGACATGAGGTCTAGTTCAGCACCCCACTCGGGCTTAATGGGCAACACGGCGTATTAGCAGCGTGGAAAAGAAGAACGAAATGGCTTCTGTGATATCAGCCTTTGCGTCTAATACGTCATTCTTCTTATGGGCTCGGTTGTCGGTACATAATGGTTTTGTTTTCCCTGATAGTGCTTGATTCGCCTAGTGCTCATTTAACATACTAAGCCAGGTCCTTTGCTGACCTCAGCGATTGCCAATGCAGGATAATGTTGCACCTGTGGGGCAGCATATGAATCGTGTTGGGCACACTTCATAAAGCCGGATGAAAATTCTTGCCAGATGCTTCTCCTTGTGCGAGATTCGTTAGCATTGGGTGTCGGATGCCAGATCATATGATGCGCCCTCTCGATTACCCGTACCTTTCCCGGCAAGTACTCGGCTGATACATTATTAGCCCTAAGTTCCGATGCGAATGTCGTATCCATCTCCATGTCTTCTGAAGCTATTTACTTTACTTGCAGGGGTCTTAAACTCTTAAGTGGCCACTTTTTGTTCGTTTGAGCTTGCTGACAGGTATTAGTTTTAGGATGGAATATTACATTGGCTTATGGTCCTATTGTGCATGTGTGTATATATATATATATGTATATACATATATATCTATATGTCTGTGCATGTATATGTATATATTGTAGGTTATCAGGTCAATCCAGTTCTTTGATTCAGATGCATAGCAGTGTTTTTGTTTCCTCGTGGCCTCCACCTGTTAGAAAATTCTATTCTTTACCATATAGTTCAGTGGGCAAGATACCTTTGACGGAGATACAATATTTTCCTAAATAAGTAAAATATATATCTCCTAGAAGTATCTTGCCCACTGAACGCTGAGCTCCCTCCCAGGGTTTCGCACCCACCCCGCTCACGAGGAATGTCCTACTGGGGATAAAAATATGGCGAATTCTTCACTACGTGTCAGAAATCACGTGATTACACGGGTCATGAACATGACAGAGGATATGTACCATAGAATTTCGTACGTTTTTTTCAACTCGGAGAGTTAACCCCTCCTACTTGGGATAATATACCATATAGTTCAGTGGGCAAGATACTTCTAGGAGATATATATTTTACTTATTTAGGAAAATATTGTATCTATGGAATGGTATGGTTGATTTCTTTAAGATTTTCGGCAATATTAGTAGAATGCTACATTCCCACAGTTGGCACAGCATATGAGTACTAACTTATTAGTTTCACGCACTCGAACAAGTGCATAATATGTCTTTAACCCTTTCTTTACTAAATAGATTCTCCCATTCAGTTATAAAGTATACATTGGAATGGTCTATTATTCATTGAGAGGGATGTTTAGGAAATATCAGCAGACAATAGAAAGCGCAGAAGGAATCCTATTCATCTGTGGGAAATGTTCAGATAATAAGTTTAACTAAGATTGATATTATACGTGATGGATATTCCATGTCATTTGAGCTGTCAAAGCTGGAAATTTGTGAATTTTGTGTCTGAAAGAACATTTCAGCTTGTAACTCGGGTGGTAATTATAAGATTTTGTTGTCCTTTTGGCATGGTGATAGCATTCGTTGATGGAAAGGATACCCACATACTAGGGTTTTCCTCCATTAATTTTTACCGGATTACCGGGTTACGGCCCTATACCGGGTTACGGCCCTTATTTGACTTGGAAATATGTACATTGAGGATTCGGGGGTATATAGTGGAGACCTCTGTCCGTCCTTCATATTGCAGGTTTTGTCCACACTTTTTTCCAGAGTTATGGCCCTTTGCCAGAGTTATGACCTGGGGTTTGTTTTGTCTGCACTTTTCCCAGTTATGGCATTTGCCAGAGTTATGAACTGAGGTTAAACTGAGAGAAATGCCCCACTATAACTTAATTTTCTCTCTAAATATAGCCAATATTGAACATACAGTCCGGGTCATTGGCATTGCCCCTGTTTGGCCTTACTTTGAGCTTACTTCATGCTATGAAATATAATCCCTACATCCATTTCAGGTGCGTCCAGGCATGGATCTGTCAAAAGTGGTGCTGCCGACATTTATCCTTGAGCCGCGGAGTTTGCTGGAGAAATTAGCGGACTACTACTACCATGCAGACCTCATCAAGGAGTATGTTCTAGCATAACTTTAACCCTTTGAGTGCCAGGTCGATTTTTGTATCAACCCATATACCCTGTGCCAATGCATTCTCTTATATATGCGAGTCGACCATAGGTCGCCTCGCATATATAAGAGAATGCATTGGCCTAACAATTTTTTTTTTTTTTTTTTTTTTACAATTTTAATAATTTATTCTTATATTCTTTAACAGTCTTATTTTGTAGGTTTAGGGCCGATGAGATCGGCCCCTGGCACTCAAAGGGTTAATTAAACTATTCAGTCCTGATTGCAGTGGTCTGTTCTTCATTTGGTTGGGTGCTTGATAACACAAGTGCAGACATCATAGCATTCTCATTCATTCATTTGCAGGGAACTTTAAGATTGTAACAATAGTTGGTGATTAATTGACCTTCTAAACGACCTACTTTCTAAATACCGGCCTAGAAATATAGAACAGGCTTTCGGTATATCAGCAACAGACTAATAATATAAAGGGGGTTGCACTGTTTTGCACCTGTCTGTCTGTCCGTGCATCTGTATGTCCATTTGTCTGTATATCAGTGCATACGTCCATCCGATGTCTGTTCATGTCATCACTTGAACAGTAGTGCTTGGATCTCAATGAAATTTGGTATGGATGTTCACTACTATGAGGGCATTAAATGGATGGTTCAACCATTTTGGTCAGGTTTTCCATTCTAAGAGTTATTCATCTTTGTTAATCTGGAAATAATGGCTTTCTGGTCCATCCGATGTCTGTTCATGTCATAACTTGAACAGTAGTACTCGGATCTCAATGGAATTTGGTATGGATGTTCACTACTATGAGGGCATTCAATTGATTCATAGAAGAGCAGTTAGTCGTATTACAAATAATTTGGTATCAAGTCCTATGATCCTATGATCTCAGAATTTTCCACATAACTCCTCTGTTTTCTCTGGTTTCCATCCTTCATATTTAATTCTGTTTTATTTCAACAGGGCTGTTCTTAAGGAAGATCCCTTCAACAGAATAAAAGCCGTGGCAAAATGGTATCTCTCCGGGTTTTATAAGAAGCCAAAGGTAACTTCGTAATTATATTTAAATTCTTCCATCGCATCCATAAAGTTTGCTCCATAAAGTTGTGCTGATTATGTCACTATAACCCCACTCGTGAAGAGAATGGGGAGGGGTATTTACTGGATTGACTGCATCTGTCCATTGTCCGACCGTCCGACTTGATTACTCAAACAAATATGAACCAATTTCAATATTTTTTTTAATAAAAGTTGCTTACCACAGTATCTCCAATCATTGAGCAAATGTTAACAAATAATGGTTTAATCATGTGGAATCTCATCGTTTCAAAACAATCATTCTGATATATAGAGGATATACAACTCGAGCCTTTGGTGAGGTCCAAACCTAATTTACTGGATGAGTTTTGTAAATTCTGCTATAAACTGGGGATGAGTTGTAGATTCTATTTATTACATGATCCAAAACCTCGACAAAACATACGTAAATCAACAACTTGGACGCGAAACTAATATCGGCTTCTATAATGCACGCAATGACATTTCAAGTAACTGTGCTTTTGTTTGCCCGCATTAAGAAATAGTCACAGATAAATAAAGATTCTTTGGCGTATTTAATGGCGTATATTTAATGACATAACTTTTCAAGCTCTTCATTCATTATAGTTTGTTGGAAAATTATTGGAAGCCATAGTATTTTGAGACGTAGCGTACGGAATGTAAACAGACAACAAACCGGAAGTCAAAGGTCACCTGGCACTATTTCCTATTATTAAACCAACGTTTAATATCACAATTTATAAAATGGGTTTTTGAATGGAATAAGGGTAGGATCATGTAATAAATATATATCCAGGTTCATTGTGTACTTGCAAGTGATAATCATGTGATACTTTCTTCATTCCAGGGTCTGAAAAAGCCTTACAACCCAATCATAGGGGAACATTTCAGGTGTTACTGGAAACAACCTGGCAGCGACAGTCGGACGTTTTATATAGCTGAACAGGTGGGTACAAGGAAGTCACATGTATTATACAGCGGGATAAGTAGCTTTTATAGATGACAGTTGTATGCCATCTTAACACTTTCTATACCAAATTGAGTCACCCATTCAGTTATAAATGTATACATTGGAATGTTATATTATTGATCTGGAGGGGTGTTCAGGAAAAATGAGCGGACGACTGATAATACAAAGTGGAGAATGAGTCATATTTATTGGAGGGATAATAATATTTAATGAATATTTAGTATAGAAAGTGTTTATTCATAGAAATTTCTGAGGAAGTGCATTGTGCTTGTCTAATAACAGTAGATTATGTCCTGTGTGACCATGTTTTCGAAGTGTGACACTGTAACAATTCGAATAAATGTTCAGACTAATACACAGCTAAACTCTCGGTGAAAGGCCTTCCTTTTTAAGGATGTCCCCATAGCCGAGATGGTTCGGTCATGGATAAGATCGTTGCAGTTTGGGCTAGATAAAGTTGGTGCAGGTTAGAACCGCGACATGGGTGAAGGTCGGGACTGATTTTCAAGATTGATCTGAGTTGAGTGACATCTCATTGTTCCATTCCGATCTTAACGCGGTGTTGTTGCAATTTTTTTTTCAAAAGTCAGAACTCCAGCTGCCACTTAATCTGTCACTGCTGATGACAAAATTTAAGATTTTAACTTTAACTTATTATATCAATGAAATTATTTCATTTGTTTTTTCCTCATGTGCACTTTGTAGATACCAATAAATTTGGATAAGTTGTTTGATATTGAAAAAATAAATAAGAAATCTTTTTACAGATATCTCACCATCCACCAGTTTCTGCATTCTACATCACAAACAGACGGGATGGTTACTGTATTAATGGTAGTGTCCTTATTAAATCTAAATTTTATGGTGAGTATAATAATGATTATTGTGGTTTTGAATGACTGAGATGGTCACAATTGCTATTATTATGCCCCCAAACCTCTGAAGGAAGATTCGGGGCGATATAGTGGAGACCTTTGTCCGTCCGTCTGTCATACCATCCGCTTGTCAGTCCATAGCATTTCACAACACAGCTCAAGTATCGATAATCCAATTTGGACGTCCTTTGGTATGACGGTAGACCAGCATTGCAGAAAGGATCTCCACAGTGCATGTTTATCCGCACTTTTTTTCCCAGAGTTATGGCCCTTTTCTGGAGTTTAGTGTAAAATGCGTCAACACGTCCATAACAAACATTATGCTGTGGATGTCTTTATTATTGGATTTTGTTGTCCTTTGGCATGGTGATTGCACAGGTTGGGGGAAAGGATATCCACATACTATGGTTTCGGCCATTAATTTTTACCAGAGTGATGGCCCGTGTTTGACTTGGAAATTTGTAAATTTTGTGTCCAAAAGAACATTTCAGCTTATAACTTGGGCAAGGAATGGCTTTAGAAAATAATAAAAAAAAAAAAAATTCATCCTTTACCAACTCTCTAAACTGAGCGTTCACATGTTCTGCTCCAGAGTTATCCTTCTTTATTTATCTGGAAATGTAATGGTCTTCTGTCTGTCTGTGCAGATATTATTCATCCTCTGGCAAAAATTCCAACACAAAGTACAGAACATTCTGCCATTTCCCCCCCCCACACCCCCCCCCCAAAATGCAGAATAAACATATCGTCACATGAGGGCTATAATGTCATAAGTGCCATATTCAATTTTCCAAGAAAATTGGTATTGAAAGTTTTAGGAGTCTTTTCAGACAAATAGGGAATATGGACGATGTGGAATCTCGCACATTGAAATTCATTCCAGTATGAAGTTTTATGACTAACTATTTGCCCGCTTAAGAGAAAAAGGCAAAATTTGTGTTTTGAAATATTATATTTTAAAAACAAAATCATCACAATCACTCAGTGCTATAATGATCTGTTGGGTATTTTAGTCATAAAAGCATAAAATATATAATTTTTCATGTCGTTTATACCAAATCTTTATGATCGAAATAAAGTATTCCACATCTAGAAGCGAGAAAGCACTATTGTCAGCCATGCGCTTCATTGGTCTTATTTCACGATATCATGTTACACATGTCACTTTGATAAATGTCTTTCAAAAGATTGATTCTAAACTATATTTTATTTTCATTTACTAGAATATAAATTGAAGTGTTTTACGAGAAAAAAACGAGAACATGTAACAGGAATACAATTTTGATTATTTTTTTTAGGTAATTCACTCTCAGCGATTCCAAATGGTACAGGAAAACTGACGTTACTGAGTCGTGGGGAAGACTACTTCATTAATATGCCCTATGCACACTGTAAAGGTACTGTATCTATTATCACGATAATAAGCAACTTTTTTTATCTCCGCGAAAATAGCAATGACAGCTCATTACTTTATTAGTTAGCGACCTATAATTATGTTTGTAAGGCCAAAAAAATTTAATTAATTGATTCTCAGGCAATTTTTTTTTCAAATGAATGAGGGAGGGCGGTTTTTATTTTTATTTTTTATTTCCAGCGGCCAGTTCAGACATACATCTGGGATCCCCGAAATCAAGACCAGAAGGCTCAATTAATTGTGGAATCATTATAATTGAAACTGCGAACCAATAAACAAAACAAAACAACAGACTAGTAGTGAAATAAAACTGGAAAAGTGTATAAAATAAAATATATGCATTGAAGTATCCTACTTCTAAAATAACATCGAGGTTGTTCCTCTTAAAGCTAAGCAAATGAAAGGACGGAAAATGGAATGATTATATTAAATATAGTGAGGTATTAAACTGATGTTTGCCATTCACACTGTTTAAATGCGTCTTGGGAAATTGCAGACATGCTCATTTTGCCTTGTTTCGTTTAGCTTTCAACTTCTCCTGTTTCTCACTAGAGAAGTTGCGCCTACGAGATAGCACTGTCTGAAATTTTTCAAGACACGTCTTACACTGTGGATGGCAACCATCAACCTTGTCCAAATCTTCCATTCCACCACATTTTATGCAGATGTCTGGGAAGGATTTACAGCTGAAATATGGAATTTCGATTTGGTCAGAGCATTTAAAGTTCTGTTGAACATACACCCTCTCAAGAATGCGGTTTATTGTAGGTGCTTTTGGGTGCATGAGCTCTTTAAGTGTGGAACCACATGAATAGTCATAAAGTTCGAGTTCTTGTCACCATAAAGCAACCTGGATTTATCACATTCAGTGCATAGGGATTAAGGAGAGGTGCCTCTCGGCCCTTTCGAGAATCCCGGGCTAGCCACCCAAACCACTCACTCTACATTCAGTGCACTTCAAAACTCGTTTGACATTATTCGCAGTCTGTGCTGACGGTGTGAATGGAATACAGTGAGAAATTTTTGTCTTGGTAACAAGGGAGGGTCTATACATTTCTGATGTCTCTTTTCCATACAGCTCATTAAATGATTTGTAATGTTCCTCGTCTGGTTCTGGTACTGGGTCTGGTAATGCATGAAGCTCTGAGAATGTTTCTGTTGGCAAGCGACATGCTTTGCAAATATCGCAACTTGAGTCACCACACTTTTTAATTGTGAAAGTATAATGTTTCAAGGTGCAGCAATGCTCAATAAATTTGTGCAAACCAGCTTGGATTTGAATTGAGCACTAGTAGTACTTTCAGATCCATCAATCGAATCATCAATTGTTTTTAATTGGTCATAGAGTGCTTGGATGTCCTTGGGCTGAGCTGGGTCAAATGTTTGAAACTGGTGGTCTTTCAGAGAGAGTTTGGAGAAAAGTTTACTGAGCAAACATTTCACTGGTAAAACACTCTGGAGAAATTCTTCGCGAACGATAGGGTGCTGTCAACAACATCGTGTTTTTTCAAATCACGGAATTTGCCGGTGAAGAAACGGCACGACTCGTTTGTTTGTGAACTTATAAATAACTGTAAATAATGCAACCTGCTTTAATGAATGACATTAGTTCGCTTTATTTAATCATGTTTTTTGCGTAAATACCGAGGCCTATCATCTCCCCAGCAGCGTACTGCCATAACTCGCCGTAGTTCGTTTCGAAGTGGTATTCCTGTCGTAATTATTACATTACCACGTGCTAAAAGCGTAAACCGGAAATAGCAAATTCCGACACTTCCGCAAACGGAGAACTCGCCACTTGAACGCGAATCGGCTGCGATTTGAATTATTTGATCGTTGGTTGTTTGGATTTCAAATAAAAAGAGTTAGGCGGCCCCTATTTTATGAGAGCGGCGGTGCCTGAGAATCAATTCATTAATTTTTTTTGGCCTAAAATATTTTGTTTTTTAAAGTTGTTTTAATTATGATTTTATTCTGAGTAACAAATACAGTTTAAAACAAATATTTTAGTCATCAATTCTGAACCACTCAGAAAATGAGGATTTAATTTGACCAACTTGAAAGTTTTTAAAATTTGGCCAAAGTTTTTTTTAATTTGGCCAATAACATTTTCATTTGTCCAAACTTTTAGCCTCAAGATTTTTCAGTCCAGCGCGATCACTGATTATATGTGGCTTTGTGTTGATAGGTATATTTATCGGCACCCTCACTATGGAGTTTATTATATGTGGCTTTGTGTTGATAGGTATACTTATCGGCACCCTCACTATGGAGTTGGGAGGAAAGGTGACTATCAGCTGTCCAAAAACAAGATACAAATGTGACCTGGAATTCAAGCTAAAGGTTTGTACACTGTACTGAGCAGACTCTAGGGCATCACCAACGAAGCACGTCCACATCAGCTAGGTCTGGGTCTGGTTTCAGTTGCTTATAGCTATCACTTTCCAAACAGATGTCTGTAAATGTTATTTGATTTACTCCATTTTATTTATTATACCCCCCCCCCCCCCCTCACAACAAATTTGTGGGGTGGTATACTGGAATCAGTTTCGCCATCCGTCGTCCATCTGTGAACACAAATTTGTCTGGAGTTTTTCTCAGTCGTTTTTTAATCATTTTGGCACAGACATCACCCACATGGGAACCTGTGCACATGCGATTATGACATCTGTCGGACTTTTGTTTTTCGATTTAGAAAGTTTCGCAACATGTTTAATTTTTTTCGAGCTTTTATTCCTACAATTTTAAGTCAATTTTTTAAAAACTTGGCACAGATATTTAGTAACATGGGAACCTGTGCACCTGTGATTATGATGTCTGTCCAACTTTTTTTTGGTGGAGTTATTCCCCTTTTTCGAAATTTTTCGCAACATGTATAATTTTGTCAGAGCTCTTATTTCTACAATTTTCAGTCAGTAGGTTTAGGATTAGGGTTAGAGGTTAGGGTTGTACACCTGCAAAAGGAATCTGTTATTTTATTATTTTAACTTAATGTTTACTGACATGTGAAACATCTTATTGTTTTAAAAATATGGGGGGGGTGGGCATCCTTAGTCCCATTGGGACAGTCACACCTCTAGTTTCATCAAAAGTAACTCAGGTATCAGGTATGACCGACATATTTTTACATGCCCTTTGAAAAAAGGGACATATTATGTTATTGGTCCGTCCTTTGACATTAACCCACTCATGATGGGAGCTGTGCTGGTGCAGCATTAACGATCATGTGCCAGTGCATTCTCTCATATATGTGAGTCTCCCATAGGGAACCTCACTTATATAAGAGAATGCACTGCCTTACAAGGTCAAGGTAAATATTGTTAGGCCGATGTATTTTCTTATTAAATCGAGTCTTCCCATATATTTCAGAAAGCTCCAGTCATGGAAAGTTAATTTGTTCAACCCGATAGCTTCATTTCTTTTACAAAATATAGTAATCCATATATTTCACATACATTTTCTGTTATCAGCCATTCCTCGGTTCCGGTGAAGCTTCCAATAAGGTCGTTGGCAAGATTAAAATGGGATCAGATACACTGGCGACCATTGATGGGCACTGGGATCAGGCAATATACATTAAGGATAAAATCACCGGGGTAAGTTCACTCGTACATGTTTGCTTCATTATTGCTTCCTAGTTCTCAACTCCCCACATGATTCCTCTATCCCCTCATCCGATTATAGAAATCACCTCTGTCTCTCCATCCATCCTCTCAACTCCCCACATGATTCCTCTATCCCCTCATCCGATTATAGAAATCACCTCTGTCTCTCCATCCATCCTCTCAACTCCCCACATGATTCCTCTATCCCCTCATCCGATTATAGAAATCACCTCTGTCTCTCCATCCATCCTCTCAACTCCCCACATGATTCCTCTATCCCCTCATCCGATTATAGAAATCACATCTGTCTCTCCATCCATCCTCTCAACTCCCCACATGATTCCTCAATCCCCTCATCCGATTATAGAAATCACCTCTGTCTCCCCACATGATTCCTCTATCCCCTCATCCGATTATAGAAATCACCTCTGTCTCTCCATCCATCCTCTCAACTCCCCACATGATTCCTCTATCCCCTCATCCGATTATAGAAATCACCTCTGTCTCTCCATCCATCCTCTCAACTCCCCACATGATTCCTCTATCCCCTCATCCGATTATAGAAATCACCTCTGTCTCCCCATATGATTCCTCTATCCCCTCATCCGATTATAGAAATCACCTCTGTCTCCCCACATGATTCCTCTATCCCCTCATCCGATTATAGAAATCACCTCTGTCTCTCCATCATCATCTCTTTGGTTACCTGTTTCAAAGCCTGCAAATAGCGTGTCTGTCATTTGCAGAATGAGGTCCCCAGAGGGTGAATTTAGTGACGCTACCCCCGCATAGCGGGCTAGCATCACTAAATTCACCCTCTGGGGACCCCATTCTGCTTAGGCCCTCAACTGCTATGGCAGACCTAGGACCTAGGATCAGATTGAAGTTCCCCAGTTGAAGTTGGTGATGTTCACCCATTGGGCGCCTCGATTATGGATTTAACTTCTGCAAATTAGGGGATATAGAAACTTCCCAGATGGGGAAAACATAACTAAAAACAATGTTAATTTGTTACCATAGATACTTCCCAGAAGATGAGGCCTAAGCAGAATGAGGTCCCCAGATGATGAATTTGGTTATGCTAGCCTGCTATGCGGGATAGCGTCACTAAATTCACTCTGGGGACCTCATTCTGCAAATGACAGACGCGCTATTTGCAGACTTGCTTTTTTTTATCACGGTAAATGATATATCATTTGAAGACAGATTAATCACTCACATGTCAGTTTGTTAATCACATGCAGGGGTTTACATTAATGCCTGGGCTTCCTATACATGTCGTATGTCTTTTGAATTTATGTCTGTTATAGAAGAGCAACGGGGTGGTACTCTGTCCAAAACGGCATCAACCGATATCCCAAGCTGTTGTGGGCCGAGAAGACTTGGTCTAACATAGTAGATACTTCATTATATAACTACAGTAATGCCCTAATTAATCGACTCCTTTAACCACAGCAGAATTATGGGTAACTTTTCAGGATTTAGTCGGAAATATGGCTTGTTGCCATTCATCGGAAAGCTCATAATTACCCATAATTCTGCTGTGGTTAAAGGAGTCGATTAATTAGGGCATTACTGTAATATAATTATGTACAACCTTGGTGAGAACTGACAAGTGTCCATGGCCCATGTATTTTAAATATGCTGGACAATTTGGACGCTATTGTCCCTAGCAAGCCTGCAAATAGCCTGTCTGTCATCAAACTCCAGGCAGAGTTATCTCCCATCGCTCCGCTGAGATACCACTGCCATAAGGACATTAATTTGTAAGGAATTCTTACGTGTTTTTAGTTCTTATGTTTTAGGATTAAAATTGTCTATGTCTGGCTCAGTTCATATTGTTCTTATCAATACCGAAAGAATTACCATTATTGCAAACTTTAAAAATATTTGGTTGTCAAAACAGGTGACTAATTAGAAGTAAATACAGTTCCGCGACGATATGTAAAAATAAATTTATCGTCTGCAAAGTACACTCATTGTGGCAGTGATATTTCGCAGTGATAGCATAGAGGGCGCTGTATGGAGTTTGGTCTGTCATTTGCAGAATGAGGTCCCCCAGAGGGTGTATTAACCTCTTCGCTGCTAAATGACGTTATGACGTCGTGTGCTGGGCTGTTGACGTTATTGGCATTTTCCATGGGAAAATATAGCAGGAATGTCACAAGAACCATACAACTGACTCAGCTGAAAGCTATTATCGTTCACAATCGTGGGACATCATACACTTTTTGAAACGTAGAGATACAGTTATTCCGATGCACTTATCTCTGAGTTCCAGTTATGTATAATGGCCTACTTCTAGTGTGCTGAAGTAGGTCCGTAGTACCTACGGACCATATAGCACACGGAGTGCACTTTTACGTCCGTAATAGTTACGGACGTCATAGCAGCGAAGAGTTTAAATGATGCTATCCCGCAAAGTGAGCTAGCATCACCAAATTCACTCTCTATAGACCTCATTCTGCTTATGCCTCATCTTCTGTGAAGTATCTATTTTCAAATTAACATTGTTTTTAGTTACATTTTCCCTTCTGGGAAGTTTCTATATCCCCTAATTTGCAGAAGATGAAATGCATAATCGAGGTGCCCAATAGGTGAACATCACCAACTTTATCTGGGGAACTTCAATCTGATCCTAGGTCTACCATAGCAGTTGAGGTTCCCAGAGGGTGAATTTGGTGATGCTAGCCCACTGTGCGGGGTAGAGTCACTAAATTCACCCTCTAGGGACCTCATTCTGCAAATGACAGACACGCTATTTGCAGCCTTGGTCCCTAGATACTTATCTCATGTTATTGAATCCTCCCTACAACCCCTGGATTCATTTACTGTTCTCTCCACTAGCAACTCAATTTTTCCTGGAATTCAGTAGCTATTGTTTTTCAGACCAGTGAGTTGTTCTGGGACTCGACGCCAGAGGTCAAAGCTAAGAGGTTAAAGAGATATACAGTGCCGATAGATTCTCAGGGTGAAATGGAATCTGAGAGGTCAGTTCTACCAGTATTTAAAATTAATGCCTCTGTTCTCTCAGGCAATTATAACTGGGAAGTTTTTATTAGAATGTGAGGCTTTTATTTCATGATTTTTGTCTTGAAAGTTTATTCCATATCACGCGATAATAGAATAATGTATATAACAGGCACGATGTATGGAAAAAATCATCACTATTATACTCAGTCTATTTGAAAAGCCAACAAAATCCTATATCGGAATTAAGTCTCTAGAACTCTCTATTAAAATTAGGTTCTGTGTTGAAGGGATTCCCTCCATTTCATTGGACAGTAGCGCAGACTGCACGCATGTGATTTCATTGGTTTATGGTATAGCAGATCACATCAGAGATTAGAGGTCAATGACGTGTTGACAATTTTCCCACGCATTGTCAAACTCAACTATTGTTGGAAAACTGAATACAGGCGATATATCCTGATATATCCATAATTTCATTTTACTCATCGCAATATAGCAGACATCATCTTCAAGTTTTTTATCAGTCAATGATATTCATGACTGATTATTCTTTCGCATCTAATTGTATTTATAACTATTTCTAAATTTCACAAGCATATACTAGTACTATGCAAGGAATGCAATCCATATTTGGAAACAGTTTATTACATCATTGTTTGGAATGCTGCGTCGTCGTAGAATTGAAATATTATGGACACTTCTAGAGACATAATTCAGATATAGGATTTTCGTCGGCTTTTCAAAGAGACTTTTTATACCCCCCGCAACGAAGTTAGGGGGGGTATACTGGAGTCAGCTTGTCCGTCGTCCGTCCGTGGACAAAAATTTGTCCGGAGTTTTTCTTAGTCGTTTTTTGATCAACTTGGTACAGACATCAACCACCATGGGAACCTGTGCACCTGCGATTATGACGTCTGTCGGACTTTTTTTGGTGGAGTTATCCCCCCTTTTTCGACTTAGAAATTTTTCGCAACATGTAACTTTTGTCCGAGCTTTTATTCCTACATTTTTCGGTCAATTTTTTAAAAACGTTGCACAGATATTTAGTACCATGGGAACCTGTTCACCTGCGATTATGACATCTGTCCGACTTTTTTTGTGTGGAGTTATTCACCTTTTTTGACTTAGAATTTTTTTCGAAACATACTTAATTTTGTCCAAGCTTTTATTCCTACATTTTTCGGTCAATAGGTTTAAGATTAGGGTTATGGTTGTACACCTGCAATGGGAACTGTTATTTTATTATTTTAACTAAATGTTTACTGACATGTGAAACATCTTAGTATTTTAAAAACAGGGGGGTATCCGTAGTCCCATTGGGACAGTCACACCTCTAGTTGGTATTGGTATTTTGATACAAGTAAAAAGGTAATATCTCTACTCTCGGGATATATATAATACTAGGGGATTGCCCATCAAAAATGAAGGGTTACAAACATGTTATGCAGGAACGTCGTGTGAACAATTAGTTTGATAATAAACGCTCTTGATTGCTAATTATTAGTGCCTTTAAGGACATATTATGGACGTTTCCCAGATGTGAAACTCATAAGTTAGTACTCATGTGCTGTGCCTACTGAGGGAATGTAGAATTCTACTAACATCGCTGAAAATATTAAAGAAATCGACCATACCACTGCATAGAAAACATCGTCTGAACTATGCACAATTGTAAATAGTTACATCTCAATTTGGGACGCAACTATCTGAGATAAACTAACAAAACAATTTCATCATCAAGAGTCATTGCATTTAATTAATATACAAGAATGATGGTGTGTGTTGTAAATTTGGATTAATATTCGTAAAAATAACTACTTTGAGCAAGATTATTCTCCATTTCTATTTGATCACCCTAACGGAGTGTTTCACATCACTTAAACCCTTTGAACCCGAGAGACCGGAATACCGGTCCAATCCTTATATTCCTATATCCCGGGAGACCGGAATACCGGTCCGGAAATCAGACGATATTTGACACGAAATTACAGCACAATAAACGCACAAATCAACCAGAGTTGTACTTCTACTTTGCACACACGAGTCACATGTTTACCTATGTGACTTTGATCGACAAACTGACGACAGAGGGTTTGTTTCTTTGCGCATGCGCAGAGGCCTATTTCGAGAAAAAAAAAAACCCCGCATTTTATTGTTGGAAAAGGGGAAGTATTTCGTTAGAAATTTCGCGATCAAAGCCCAAATTATCTAGAATAGTGCTTCTATACTTTGCGCGAATGAGTCACATGTTCATACCTCTGATTTTAGCAGCCCAATTGGAAACATGGGGTCTGTTTCTTCGCGCAAGCACACAGGTGCATGTTGAGAAACGCCTTCTATTGTAGGCAAAGTGTAAGAATTTCGTTATAAATATATAGCGCGACCAAAGGAAGCCGTAATATATCTATATACATGTACATGTATATTGAACGTGGAATAGACTGTCTCGTTGAAATACATTGTGACATATTTCACCGCACACTTGTTCAGTTAGCATAGTAGATTGCCGTATAGTTGAGCGTGTATACATGTATATACGTCCCAATTAAGAGCTTTATGAGTTACGTCATCGGAACACTATATAACGTCAGGCGCCTCGGGTTGGGGTCATTTAACGTTCAGGACGTCAGGGTTCAAAGGGTTAAGTCATTTGAGGACATGTGACCAATGTGTACCAATTTTCCTACATACATTCTAAGCTGATAAGGAACTCTCTATTTTGCTCATATGCCCCTTTAAGTCGTCTGAGGTAAAAAATTAATGGTGACAAACATGACATGCAGGAAATATCGTCACTGCTGATAACGATATAAAGAAAGCCAGTAAATATCAGTCACAAAAAGGTGACAGCAATGCAAAAATTACAGGCTGCCTGGAGTCAATAATCTCCACCGACTATCCAAAGCTTAAGACCTCTCATTTGATTAAAGTCCCACTTAATTTTCAAACCCCCAAATCACATTATATAACATATATGCCGTATTATATACCATTTGAAAGAGGACGCCTCAAAACATTGTATTTTCAACTTATTCGATGTAATAAACTGTGAACATGTTGTTTTTGTTGAGATATCGATGTCTGTTCTGTTCTCAAGTTTCTGCACAAAGTCTTTTATTTTCAATGGAAGAGGAATAACTCTATATATTTAGATATAGAGTTATTTCCATTCCATTGAAAACAAACTATAGTTTGAATTATGTTGCATTCTGGGAGCCAAAACGGGGGAAATGATTTTATGATTTCAGCTATTTTCTATTACTCTATGGGCACCTTCTGAGATGCAGACATTCCAAATGGTGATGAATTATAGTATTTTAATCATATTTTATGGCATAGATTGTTATTAAAACTGCACATTACACAACTGTCCCCTGGTAAGGCTACCGCGATAGGATATAGTATCATATAAGCAGATAGAGTTATTCCCCTTGAGTAGCCTGCTGTCGCGGCCTCGCAGGTACCAGCTGTTGTTTGAATAAACATTGCGTAACATGACACGAGACTCTGGAGATTCCTAGTTAAAATGTTATCTTTTCAGTGTGCGCTCAAACTTCTAAATCAACTATGCATTGTTAAATATACAACAATTTCTGTATAGTTTGACTCTTCAGTTACAAAAATCGGACGGTAAACACTCAAATTATAATAATATTATATATTCGTATACTAGTATCGATCTGCCGGTCGAAAAATGTTAAGCAAGACAGAACAAGTGAACTGCATTGCATCATAGCCGCATGGGCCGGGAGTGGGGCTTGGAGGGCTGCAGCCCCTCCCAACGTTTTGAAAGCTCAATATTCAGGCAAATTGAATGGTATTTCAGGTGCAAATTAATGTATATTACAGTATTTTTTCACATTTCTGCCCGAATTATACACATGGCCAGCAAGAAAATATCAGGTATGCCCCATGTGACTTACTTGACCAATGAAATAAATAATACCGGAAAATATCCGACGAAGGCAGCGCGCTGATATTTTATCGCCAATTGGTGATATGTGTTCACCTTCATAGGTGGCCATCGGTATCCGTTAACTAATCTCGCAGGGATATGATCGTAACAATTCAAGCACTCGCGTTATGATCCATCAATAGTATCGTCTGTTTCAACATACTACGTATTTCCATTTTATATTGGTTGTCAGAACCGTTGATGTATTATATATACATGTATATACATGTACGTGTGTACATAGACGTGGCGACAGGGGGAGGGGGGCTTGGGTGTGTCTCACCCCAACTTTGGTAAATATTTTCAACAGTTGGACATTTCATACCTGCCAAAACATTAGTTGGAAATTTCACAAATACAATAGGTTGAAAATGTTCTTGTAGTTTGATTTTCAAAAAAATTCTTGGGGGAATTAATTGTTTTTGGACCAATATTTTCATATTTTCCTATTTTTGGTAAATATTTTGGTCGGAAATGGTCATCAGTTGGAAACTTTCCAACCTCAGGGGGGTGACAGGTTGGAAATTTCCAACACTTTGAAAGCTTGTGTCCTGGTCCCTCCCCCGTGGCCAGTCAAAGGTAAAAAACTGCTAGTTAATTTAAGAAAACAATATTGTCATACATTTGGTCAACATTGTCATTGGAATTGTCATCAGATGTAAATTTTCCAACCTAAGTGGGGTGTCAGGTTTGAAATTTCCAACTCTAGGAATGATTGAGGCTAGTCTAAATAATAGGATTTAGCGATTTTCTTGTTCAGATTACAAAATTTTCGCATACCGGACCGAACCATGGTCTAATATTAGGCCTAAGAGCACTGAGGGGCAAGGGGAGGGGTGCAAATGGAATTATGGAAAACTTGTGTTTGGTCTGATTCTGATTCAAGGGGTGGGGTGCATAGAATTTCCCAAGGTGTTGTTGGCGGCTCCTCGCGCTTCTCGCATGTGGGATGTGGCCCAGGGCCGAACCGACCAACGTCTGTCCCTACTCCAACGACGAGGGCGCGTTCCTTTCTCGTTAAAATATGTGGCATTTTCAATTTTCCATAACACTTTATAACTCTATGAATATTCGATATGGACTATAGGTTGTTTGTCCGCAGTAATTCACTTCAACAAACACGACTAACACTAGTCACATTGAGCTCAATCAACGTCAACTAACCCGCCGCTTTATCACGGGCTTAATCTTTGCAGCAAGAAAATATCAGAGTACAATTGTACCTGATATTTTCTTGCAGATATTTTCTTGCAGCTTCATGTGTACGCGCCCTTAAGGTTAACCGTACACATTATTTAGCTTTAGCTAGCCGACCTTTTAAAATTCTATGAGACTTTATTAAGTATTCAATTTCAGCAGGATTTAATTTAAATTTGTAATTTGTATTTGTAAAATTTCTATCCCAGTTTGTGGGAAGTGAGAACAATATATATTTATTATAATGATATAATCATCAGTTAATATATAGTTCAGTGGGGGCGTATTTTCGTTAATAATTTACGGTTAAAACTTTTGAAACGCTCTTTAAGGTTTCACGTTGTGCGTATTCTGGCACATAGCACCAATTAATTTCTGGTAAAACTGGCCACCAGGCTGAGATGGATGTCAGCATAAACTTATGAGATTGGTTATATCTCACAACTTAGGATTTAGATATAAAAAGTATGGATGGTGTTCACTTTCTGCAATGTTCTAATTGTCATTATTAACTTGAACAACTGTTCAATGACTAGCGCTGGGACGGTTGGGTTTTTTTCCTAACCGGTTAACCACGGGCATTAACCTAACCATAACCGGTTAACCGTGACCAGTATTACCCTCAGTACGAGATTGAATACATACTATATACTACATACTATATCGGCAAAACAAATGTTTATTACGCGTCCCGGAAACGTTGATATACATGCGATCACACACGATGTCTTGGACATACAATGCGTTCCCGTTACGGCGATCAAATAGTTGTAAATCGATGTTTACGGGAGTTTCGCACTGCATTACGCTTGCTTGCAAAACCTTCAACGACGAAATATAGCCCCCCCCCTGTGTGTATCCCGGGGCCCCCGGGCACGATTAGCCCAAACAATGTACTGAAGATAGGCATACTGTTGTTTAGTAATGTTAAGTGTTTGGGTATAGCCTATAGGCAGGTATGTATTAATCACAGTGGCTACACGATGTTACTTCAATTATTTAATAAATAAATTCAAACAAAATTAAATCGTCGTGATTCATTACTCAAGCCCCAGCCAGTGTTTAGGAATTAACGTTATCACTAGATATCCTCTTATTTCCCACTCCCAGTAGGCCTGTGTTTTTTTCTGGATGTGCGACTTCATCATTGGATGTTGATCCAGAATAAACGAATCGCCTTCGGCAGGCCTTGCATACCGCCCATTTCTTCTTCCTTTTTTTTTTCGTCATCTTGAATTATATGACTAAATGTCCCCAAACGTTTGATTTCCGTTTGTGTAGGTCTTCTGTCATCGCTTTGAGACGAACTAATGGTAATGACAAGGGGGGGGCAGTTTCAAGAAAACAGACATAATATTGATGACGTAGTAAAAGTCTAGAATTGATTGCTTTGATGTATGCCGCGGTGCGCGTGCAGCCGGAACGTCATGTAATGCCGCCAAAGGAAAATGGCATTGAATGTGTAGCAAGTGATTCACAGACTGACACAGATAAGAGTGTTGTTGTTGGTTTCACGTCTAGAAAAGCCACCGGTGATCAAACAGGCATGTGTTGTGGGGTATATGAATACACAATCAACTGTCCAAATCGCTTCTATAAGCGGCTACTACGTTGATAGTACGATCGTTATCAATATTACGGTTATCCGGCTGTGGCCTCCTCCAACCGGTTGACACGCATAACCGAACCGTAACCGGTTATCCGGACAACCGCCCCAGCACTACCAATGACGATATTTAACTTCACAAAACCATTGTTATGTGAACATTACTGGTACAGTCAGAATGGCATTACTGAGTAAATTAAATTAATCCAATAAGATACCAAACAAATGGCATTGGAAAAGCTCAAAGCATTGAGAAATATTCTAATAATATTTTCGACTAAAGTAATCGAACTTATTTCTCTACTAAGTTGTTGACAAATCACTGTAACAGTTCTGTTTACATAACAATAATTTCATTGTGCGGCATTTTTTTGTTGGAGAACTTTCAATAATTGTTATAGCAACAGTTATAGTTTTAGTTCAGTTGCCTCCAATTCTGCCCCTAATAGAGGAAGGCAAGATGGTTGTCCCATCAAGGGACAGATCTGCCACAAAGTGTGCAGTTTGTACTCAGGCATTATTTCATGCCGTGCATTTAATTTAATTGTGATATATATATATAACAATTAAATTAAATGCACGACATGAAATAATGCCTGAGTACTTTTATGTCAAATTTTGCTTGACCAATTAGAAAAATGAAAGCAGGCCATCTGACATCGTCAACTAATCAGAAAATAGCCTGTGCGATCAAAGGCTACTTTTGCCGCCCGGCAACAGATCCCATTCTGCGGATTGATAAGTTAGCTGAGTTTTGAATAGCAAATGACATGAAAAACAGATGTCACATTTTTTTGTAACGAATTTAATATTGTTTTTTTGTACCGAATATTAAAAAATTATAACGCCAAAATTATGGTATTTTATAGACATCCCGCATTACAGTTTTATGCATGATGACTCCGACATATTATTCGCATACTGCCCAATATAATGCTTACGGGCGTAAAATATCATTTGATTATTGCCGACTTTGATCTCACATCACACATGCACCGTATTTGTAAAGTTGAAGCCGCTAGCTATGATTTTTGTAATACATTTGGGGAATACAAAACTTAGATACGATTTATTCCTTGTACTCATTAGTAGCTGTCATTAGGGTGGATACACACATGCATGTAATTTCTGTACGTAAAATCCATGTATTTTACATGGTCACACCAATCATTGATAGCATTAGTCGCCTGCGCGCGATCGGACAATTTCAACAGGCGAGACAAGTGAGTAGTTATAAGCTATTATCAAATAAACTGCTATCAAGAAATTTCAGGCCAGTCATAAATTCTTTCATGGATGCCGAAATGAACAAATCCTGTCTGATATCTGTTGCTGTTTTTCACGAGTTTTAATTCATTTCGAAAAGTGGAGTTGAGTCCCTCGATTTTATACTTTATTTGTTTCTCGTCATTTCAGGGTCATCCAAAATAAAAATAAAATGTGCAGAATTTGCAGCTCTTTAGGGCGATTGTGATACACGAGTGTTTAATGTCCCATTAACAATCCGATATGGTGCTCTCATGCCTTGACTAACAGGAAAATTAAGACAGACAATACCGGTTCGTTGAGATTCCTCGGATTGTGTCAGAGCGAGCTCGTGTGATAACATTCAATTGGGATTTCCATGCAAATATCCATTACAGCGCCAAAAAATTATATATAAATTAAATTTGCTGCCGAAAAACTATGATATTTGGCGTCATTTATCGGAGCTGGTTTGTACAAATCAGCTGATGTTTTTACACATTCACGAAGGTCTGTCTTTTGCCAACAAGAATATATACGATATGATGGGGAAAAAATAATGTTTGTCAGTGAAATCATTGCTCAAAGTTACAGCGGTTCACTACCACTATCCGAGTCGGCGGACGGACATAATTATATAGAAATTAAATTTGCTGCCGAAAAACTATGATATTTGGCGTCATTTATCGGAGCTGGTTTGTACAAATCAGCTGATGTTTTTACATATTCACGAAGGTCTGTCTTTTGCCAACAAGAATATATACGATATGATGGGATAAAAATAATGTTTGTCAGTGAAATCATTGCTCAAAGCAACTGCGGTTCACTACCGCTATTCGAGACGGCGGACGGACATAATTATATAGAAATTAAATTTGCTGCCGAAAAACTATGATATTTGGCGTCATTTATCGGAGCTGGTTTGTACAAATCAGCTGATGTTTTTACATATTCACGAAGGTCTGTCTTTTGCCAACAAGAATATATACGATATGATGGGGTAAAAATAATGTTTGTCAGTGAAATCATTGCTCAAAGCAACTGCGGTTCACTACCGCTATTCGAGTCGGCGGACGGACATAATTATATAGAAATTAAATTTGCTGCCGAAAAACTATGATATTTGGCGTCATTTATCGGAGCTGGTTTGTACAAATCAGCTGATGTTTTTACATATTCACGAAGGTCTGTCTTTTGCCAACAAGAATATATACGATATGATGGGGTAAAAATAATGTTTGTCAGTGAAATCATTGCTCAAAGCAACTGCGGTTCACTACCGCTATTCAAGTCGGCGGACGGACATAATTATATATATAAATTAAATTTGCTGCCGAAAAACTATGATATTTGGCGTCATTTATCGGAGCTGGTTTGTACAAATCAGCTGATGTTTTTACATAATCGTGAAGGTCTATCTTTTGCTAACAAGTACATACACGACATGGTTGGGAATAAATAATATTTATGGGTAAAATCATTCCTCAAAGTTAGTGCGGTTCACTACCGCTCTTCGAGTCGGCGGCCGGACATAATTATATATCAGTTAAATTTTCTGCCGTAAAACAATGACATTTGGCGTTATTTATCGGAGCTGGTTTGTACAAATCAGCTGATATTTTTACATTTTCACGAAGGTCTATCTTTTGCCAACAAGTACATACACGACATGGTGGGGAATAAATAATATTTATGGGTGAAATCATTGCTCAAAGTTAGTGCGGTTCACTACCGCTCTTCGAGTCGGCGGCCGGACATAATTATTATATAAATTAAATTTTCTGCCGTAAAACAATGACATTTGGCTTTATTTATCGGAGCTGGTTTGTCCAAATCAACTGATGTCTTTACATAATTGGGAATGTCTATCTTTTGCCAACAAGTACATACACGACATGGTGGGGAATAAATAATATTTATGGTTGAAATAATTCCTCAAAGTTAGTGCGGTTCACTACCGCTCTTCGAGTCGGCGGCCGGACATAATTATTATATAAATTAAATTTTCTGCCGTAAAACTATGATATTTGTCGTTATTTATCGGAGCTAGTTTGTACAAATCAGCTGATATTTTTACATAATCGTGAAGGTCTATCTTTTGCCAACAAGTACATACACGACATGGTGGGGAATAAATAATATTTATGGGCGAAATCATTCCTCAAAGTTAGTGTGGTTCACTATCGCTCTTCGAGTCGGCGGCCGGACAATAATTATATATAAATTAAATTTTCTGCCGTAAAACAATGACATTTTGGCTTTATTTATCGGAGCTGGTTTGTATAAATCAGCTGATGTGTTTACATAATCGTGAATGTCTATCTTTTACCAACAAGTCAATACATGACATGATGGGGAAATATTAATATTTATGGGTGAAATCATTCCTCAAAGTTACTGCGGTTCACTACCGCTCTTCGATTCGGCGGACGGACATAATTATATATAAATAAAATTTTCGGCCGTAAAACTATGACATTCGGCTTTATTTGTCGGCGCATTAGGTCAATTGATAAAAATTATTTCCTTTGATTAACTACATGATCGTAAGCGTAAATAAGCGACAACACCACTTTATAAAATCATAATTAATTGTAGTGATAGCACAAAGTAATCTTCTTGTACACGCACCGAAATTCAGTTGCCCACTAAACTAATTACCACCTTTACTAACGGCTGTTGGCTAGAGCGGTAGTCGACCGCAGTAATGTGTACAATGGTGTGGTTATGAGTTTCCAAGGGTGGGTTGTGTAATGATATCAAGGCGCTATAAAAAAAATAACCAGTGATTCGAAACTTAAGTGGGCCTTTAAGACCTCTCATTTGATTAAATAGGCATGGACACAAAGAAATCACATAGTTTCATAATTATTCATCCGGCAAGAAACAGAATTATAATGTTTACCCAAAGTTTCAAAAAGAAATGACCACATCTCATGTAATAACAGAGTGAACCAAGATAGCTGGATGATGACATCATCACAGTGGGATTAACTGCATGTGCTTTTGTCAGGAATGCAGTGATGTCAAAGATATTTTCTTCCTTGATGTATGGCAGTTATTAGATTGTTCAAGTTTAGTTGATATGTTAAATTTTTGTTATGCTAAACCCTAACCCATTTGGTGTTATTTGGTAATAATTTTAGTAAAACTAGAAATTTTTATTCGTAAAAAGTTTGCAGATTTTGAGCCAAATCTCCCGAAATCGGTACTCCATAAATAAAAAAATCTGACACTTATATCTTTCTGTATTCTATATCAGGTTGTGGAAGGGTGTCACAGCATCTGTTGTAACCAATGACATGCAAACTGCAACACAGGAAAAATATTTTCTGGAGGAACGGCAACGACAAGAGGGAAAGCAACGTAAAGCTGAGGGCACAGTGTGGGTTCCGAAGCTGTTTGAAGAAGACAAACTCACGGGAGAATGGGTTTACAAATATGCAGAGTAAGATGATAGATCGTAATTTATTACATTTTTGAGCAAACTCATAGGAGAATGTGTCTACATTTATGATGTTAGATTTATTATTTTTGTGTGCAAACTCACAGGAAGAGAGGTCTACAAATATGCAAAATAAGATGATAGATCGTGTTTTGTTACGTTTGCAGGCAAATTCATGGGAGAATGGGTCTCAAATACGCAGAGTAATATAATAGATCGTAATTTATTACATTTGTGGGCAAACTCATGGGAAGATGGGTCTCAAATGCGCAGAGTAATAAGGGACATACATAAGTTTCAAACTGAGTATGACATAAAACCTGTTTATATTACGAAATTGCTTCAATTGGTTCAATTGCCATTTAATATTGGGAAGGAGGCCTTGAATAGCCTTGAATTTTGATGCTGGTGATGTTCACCCATCAGTCACCTCGATTATGCAATTTACAGTAATGCCCTAGATAATCAACTCCTGAACCACAGCAGAATTATGGGTAACTTTTCAGGATTTAGTCGGACATATGGCTTGCCATTCATCGGAAAGCTCTCACTGAGTTATCCCTATATGTTTATCTGAAAATGTTGGATTTTGTCCGTCCGCTCATATATCTCAACCATGGGTTATCGGATCTCGATGAAATTTGGTATGCAGGTTTGGCATCATGAGGGCTTTCAAAAGAGGGTTCACTGATGTTGTTCTCATCTTCCGTTCAAGAGTTTTCCTCTTTGTTTATCTGAAAATGTTGGAATTGTTCAGTAATTAATTTTGTTTGTTCATCATATTTTTGTTCACACTTCACAATTTAGTTTACAACCTGCCCATTTTTCCGCCAAGGAGAAGCCCTTCAACTGAACTATATGGATTATTATCCTCGGCCTTGTGTTATCAGGAGGGTTAAAATTTATTGTCCGTTTATTAGCCTACTCCGGTCAATCAGCGACTCCGGTCAATCAGTGCTCGGATTAGCTCACGCATGGATGCGTCCCGTGCAAATCTCGCTCTCCTAACAATTCATCTAGCCAGTTTTATTTCTCTCCTTGGACCTATCAGACGTGGTTTTAACTAAAGGAAGTATTTCTCTATTGCGAGTTTATCAACTCACTATTTATTGTTGATCACAAACTTGCAATTTATCCGTTGCTTAACCGGTCGTTTAATATTTATAAGTTCGCGCAGAAACTCTTCGTTTCATAGTATGCGCAACGCTATTTATAAATATTCCGTGTTTTTATCGACCCATTTTATCTCAAAAAATTTTGGAATTGGAATCGACAAAATCACGTTGTGAACTTCGCCATTGATGGCCATTTTGACAATGACTACAGACGCACATCGTTTACTTGTAGCGAACCTATTTTGCATTATTGTGCAACATATACGGTGGCATGAATCGTCCGATTTCTGAGTCCACGTGGTACGGTATGCGAAGTATCCTAATTTCGTGCTAACTATATTTCATGATGCCGACTTCTTGCTACGTTCATTTCATGTACACTACATAATCGTATCTGCAACAGCTCTGTTAGTGCGCAGAAAGTTGGCCAGGACAGAAATGTCTCCTTTGGCGATAATTTACATGTATTAATAAACAAGATAGAACTTGTAATCCAATGAAATTTCTTTTGCCTCAACTAATTCAATTGTAAGTTGAAGTTGAGCGACTGGAACTTAACCGACATTTGGTAAATGATTATCACAGAACATCATTGTACATATACAACATGTCGTTCTAATTAATTGTGCTTACCGATTAATTTTTGCATATCTTAGCTAGCCCGAATGTATTACTATTAACATGATGGCTCTTATTTGGATACTTGGAACGTCGCAAACGTTACATCGACTTCAAGATATTTATTTGAAATTCTGACTCTGTTCTTGCGATTCCATTTCCTTTCCCTCATTGTATTATCGGAACAATCGTTGGAAACAATGAGATTATGTTTGCACAGATATGCAAATGCAGTAGCCTGATCCTTCAGCTATAGTTTGCTTAAATATCCAAGGATACTTCCGTCCGTGGTCAGATCTCTTTGGAGAAATTTGGGATGCGAGCCTTTGGTTGGCCTACTTGACAGTACTTGTGGCATGTCACCATATCCGTGTGACCTAGCATGGTCGCAGTGTTGAAATGATTCATTGGCTAGCCAGTGTCTCAATAAATTTTCAGTCAACAATGTTTATACTTTTGATGATTTTGATGTTTGACATTTCCACGTGTTCACTGTAACAAATAGACAACATCTGAACTGTTATCCTCAGATATTAGTGTTTGTAGATACATTCAAATTACGAATTTAAATGATACAAAATGGTGAGCTTAAAAACATGTATGGCCAGCCATAATTGTTCCATACTAGTACAAGGGTATCAGTGCCTCAAAGGCTCAATGACATACGAACTGACTATATCAATATGGCGTAAATTTTCACTGATACCGACATACTTCTGCGCTTTCAATCCGTGAATAGTCAAGGTGAACTACTATGCATTTATATTGTCATGTGCCCCCGATGCACTGTCAATAGCCTTTCCAACAGAGTCCATCACTTGGCTCTCTACCTTCTATTTCCACATAGAAAGATCAAATGTCAAATAGCCTTCACTCCTGTATTAAGCACAGTTACAGGAAATGCATTTATATTGCGCAGGGCCGCTGCCACTATAATTTCCATCAGAGACCAACACATGGCTCTTTTCCTTCTATTGCCTCATATCCAATTGATTATCGGGCAAATAACAGAAAGGACAGCATTTGTATTGTCACACATATAAAGTGCAGTTACATGAACAGTGTTTCTATTTATATTGTGCACGACCCCTGCAGGCCTGCGTATTGGAGGCGAACGACGGTTCTGTTCACCTGGAGGTTGTGAAATCTAGGTCGCGTCAAAGTTGTATGTGGCTCTCGTGATACTGAATATAACAGTTTGTGTAACCTATGGGTACCTAAGCACAACCAGACAACCGACAAATACGTTACGGCTTCAGATTTATTTTGCATTCGGCAGGCCTGCCAGTGCCAATTTCAAAAGAGTCCAAAACATGGCTCTTCTCTTTCTATTACTACGTATCCATGATTATCTGGTAAATAGAAAACCTATATGAATAACAAATGAAAGCATTTGTATCATCACACATATAAAGCGCCGTTCCCAAAGAAGCCTTTATATTGTGCATGACCACTGCCCAGTACCAGTGACTGGCGGGGTGCTACCATCGTTGATTTGGAAAACAAATCTTCAAGGGCGAATGCCACAGCTCCTGAGCCTTAGGGTGGGGAAGACTCATCATGTGCCACTAATAGCGCACCAGCCAACCAGACTTCAGTTCTTCCCAGATGTAACCGCAGCTCGAGCTCTCATTTGCTCTCGCAATTCAGAAGACGGATGTACTTGCGCCTGTCTAATCATCAGTTGTGTTTTTCTCAAATTCAATGTCATTGTGGGATAGACCTCAAAACATGCATGTTCCATGGCACTTTCACATTCCCATAATTTAACTGCGATGGGAACGATTTTATATATACCTTCCAATAGTTTAATATTGAATAAATGATTACTATGACCATGCACCTTCTGTCAAGAGGGAACAGTGCACAGTTTAATATTCGTGAATTAGAAAATTACACTTGCTTAAGGCTGCGTGAACAATTGCTCCTGTCTCCTGGGAAGGACTGAGACTTCTGACTCTTCCCCACGGTCCGTGGCCCACTCCATTACGAGAGTGGGTCTTGTCCCCCTGGATTCATACTCCCTCGGGATATTCCAGGCCTGCTCCACCATCTGCGGACTTTCTGTAAGTGTATAAAACGTTCTCCTCACCGTAAGCAAGGACTCCGCTATGTTCTTGCACAGGAGAAATCGGATCTCATCGTCCTCTTCGCCGAGAAAAGACAGTATCTTACCTGCGGTTTAATTTCTAGCAGGTAAGATCACGTGGCCATCGTAAATAACGGAATTTACCTTATTAACCTTGTTTGCAATAACTAACAAATGTTTTGTATATTATGCTTGCTAATAACTAACAGAATGTCTTGTCTTGCTTATTGTCGAACGAGATTCGACTTTGATGGCCGTACGGGTTGCTCATGAATTTACGCGATATTGTCATAGTTGGTTGAGGGCCCATTGGTCCATGGTTTTACATTTTGAGCAAACGTACCAGTCTTAACTCGGGCAGGAACCATTCGGTCCCCCCTGGTCATGCTGCAAGCCCCGTCTTCTGCAGACCGTGGGAGGCAGGGTACCGTCCTCCGGAGATTCGGGCAACCAATCCTCCAGGACACAAGCACCCGCGCCTTTGGCGACTGTTCTGGGTGGGGAAGCCTCGTTGTCCCGTGCCGCACAAAGCGCACTAGCCAACTGGCCTTCTGACGCTTCCCCACGGCGCCGTGGCCCACTCCATTACGAGGGTCGGTCTTGTCCCCCTGGAAACGTCATCCCAAGTGATACGTCCAGGCCTGCTCCTCTGCCGTCAGGGGATCCTAGTGGTATGTCATCGACGTTTATGTCAGCGTGTCGGGACCGCCTGCATTTGGGAGATTCGGTGGGGGGCTTTCCCTGGTCAAATGGATCCTTTCAATTTCCCTTTTTTCCGCCATTTTGGCCTTGGGGTGGGAAATAACACCTTAAAATCTAAGTGCGAGCGCAATTGTTCCTCGTTCGAGACATTCCCAGTGTGGGCTTCCCTCTAGTACCTTACCTCAACCTGATGCAGGCTGTTCTGTTGCTGGCGTCGATCCTGACATGCTTTCTAGTTTCTATAATTCTCCTGGCGTCTGATGGCTTTGACGACGATGAGCAAGGATCTCGGGCCGACGGTGGTTCCCACTGTCGGTCAAGGATTCTGTCGTTCCTAGGGAACTCGCTTTGCGTACGGACACGACACGGGTCGATCTCTTGGAAAAAAAAAAACTTCATCACAGGATATGTGTCAAATCTTGTTACAATGAATTACACAAACTTTGCACAACTGTACCAGTCCTTGGGCTGTACCAGTTCGCGCCCCCTGGTCCTGCATCAGCAGACCGTGGCAGGCAGAGTGCCGTTCTCGGAGATTCGGGCAACCAATCCTCCGGGACAATAGCACCCGAGCCTTTGGAGGCTGTTCTGTGTGAGGAAGACTCGCTGTCGCGTACCGTCTATAGCGCTTTCTATTTGGGAAGATATAAATAGTAAATACCGCCATCACTCTCATCGCAGGACACGAGAGAAAAGCAGCAGCAGAAGAAGAAGTCTCTACTGCTCGGTTTCTACTAATAGCTGGCACGTATGGTATGGCACTGCCTGGGATGTTTATTCCAAAAGACAAGGGGGGAGGTACAAGCTTGAGCAATGCTGGAATCTGAATTTATGAGCTCTTTCACATAACATATCAAAGCCGATTCATGACTAAATCACATTTACATGAAATCTGTTTGGAAGAGTACATTCCCGTCAAACTGGAATATTAAATTTATTGCTCGTTGCCTCCTCCTGGGCTTGCATTCTATTCCATATAGTTCAGTTGAAGGGCTTCTCCTTGGCGGAAAAATATAATTTTTATATTAAAATTAGTTTTTCCTCAAGGGAAGCCCGAAACTGAACTATCATAGATCCCTCCCATGGCGGTGCCATTCCCAACCCCGCGACTCGCAAATCTTACTATTAAAAGTCGGAAATAAAACTGGCTAGATGAATTGTTAGGAGAGCGAGATTTGCACGGGACGCATCCATGCGTGAGCTAATCCGAGCACTGATTGACCGGAGTCGCTGATTGACCGGAGTAGGCTAATAAACGGACAATAAATTTTAACCCTCCTGATAACACAAGGCCGAGGATAATAATCCATATAGTTCAGTTTCGGGCTTCCCTTGAGGAAAAACTAATTTTAATATAAAAATTATATATTTCAATTTTCACCATGGGGGTATCCCAGCACCCGTTGTGGAATCTTTTGTTTTATATTGTCATTCTTTTTTCCATTTTAGTGTGCGACCTTGGGATGCAATAAATGATCTTCTGCAATACGAATGTGATTATAAAATCCAAACATGGACCCTACATAAAACCGCGGTTGTAAGAACGCGGAGTATTACAAGTTTGGAACAGAACAGCGATACACCAAATGCAGCAAATAAGTTGATCACTTCCGGGAAACACGGTCACAAACACACAGGAAGTGGCAGCTCGACGCCTGAACTTGAAATCAGACACGACAGTGACTCATCTGAATGTCAAGGTAATATAACACGAATGACATAATTTAATTTAAAGGCCCACCTAATTTTCGAGTCACCAATTGTTTTTTTATTTTGTGCCTTGATATACGGTTTTAATAACAATTTATGCCATTAAATATGATTATCATACTATAATTCATCACCATTTGGAACGGAACATCTGTGTCTCAGAAGGTGCCTATAGAGTACCAGAAAATAGCTCAAATCATAAAATCATTTCCCCCATTATGGCTCACAGAATGCAACAGAATTCAAACTATAATTTATTTCCAATGGAAGGGGAATAACTCTATATCTAAATATATAGAGTAATTCCCCTTCAATTTAAAATAATAAGACTTTGTGTAGAAACTTCAGCACAGAACAGATATCGATATCTCAACAAAAACAACAATGTTCACAGTTTATTACACCGGACAAGTTGATTATACAATGTTTTGAAGCTTCCTCTTTCAAATGGTATATAATATGGCATATATTTTATATAATGTGATCTGGGTGTTCAAAAATTAAGTGGGCCTTTAACCCTTTCAGTGCCAGGTCCGTTTTTTGTATCAACCCATATACCCTGTGCCAATGCATTCTCTTATATATGCGAGTCGACCATAGGTCGCCTCGCATATATAAGAGAATGCATTGGCATAACAATTTTTCATCATTTGTTATTATTTTTTACAATTTTTTACAATTTTAATAATTTTTTCTTATATTCTTTAACAGACTTATTTTGTAGGTTTAGTGCCAGGGAATCTTACGTTTTTCATGGGCATCAAAATTATTACTATGAATACTTGGTGATAGTTTTGAGTTATAACATGCCCCTAAGATTTTATCCAGTTTGTTTTTAAATTTGCTATAGCATGCTTAAAGGGGTACTTTACGCCATTTTCATTAAATTTCCGGTGACAACAACGATCTAATATCGATAATATATAGAAACATAAGTAATTTGAGTCGAAGATGTATTCTGTAAACGCTCAGGTTAATAGGCTATCTTAAAATTTAATCATTTAAAAGTTAATAATTTGATATAAATTGAATTTATGACTGGAGCCATAAAATGGCGTCAATTAAATTACGAATTACCGTAATCAAAAATAGTAATTGAGGGATACTGGATTTTTAAATCGATCGCACACACGATTGCTTAAAATATTATGATGATACGGGGAGAACACTCAAGCCACTCACTGACTAGCGGCGATACAATAACTTAAATGATTATATGGGACTAGTATGCATATAATATAACTTTTATTTGATTCATTTGGTTGAAAACTTTACAAAAATTACTCGACAACGACAATTTGTATTTTTGCATTCCGGTAAATTTGTCATCCGTAACATGACTTCGTACTCAATAGACTTTTAAATAATGGAAAAATTGTTACCTTATTCTCCGACTCGGAGACTATAGAAACCAACAACAACATTTGGCGTACAGTACCCCTTTAAGCATATCCAAAAAAATCTATTAAAAAAAAATAATAAATTTTAGGGCCGATTTTACCGACCGTAAATTAGGGCCGATGAGATCGGCCCCTGGCACTGAAAGGGTTAAAGCTTTTCAAGGAGCATTGTCCAGTCCTCCCATGAGGAAAACTTATTTGAGCACTTGTTTGCTCCCGCAATTTTGAAGACTAGTGTAATTGTACCAATAATATAATTATAAGTTGGGTTTTTCTCAAACAAAATGTCATTGTGGGATAGACCTATGTCAATTTACACTTTCACATGCAAATAATTGAATTGAGATTGGAAATATTTTAATAAACCTTCAAACGATTACAGTCACCCTAAGAGGGACAAGTGCGAATTTTAGCACTTGAAATATAATAAAAATTGTGAGCGCATACTAGATGGGAGATTTGGATCAATCGACACATCCTGAAGCCAAAATTATTGTTTGGCGAAATGTTTTTAAAATTTACAGGCATGTTTAGGATCGCCTCTAGATGGGTGCTATTGAACTTTTTGCACTTAGCACACCTGACCGGCCACTTCCCTGATACGATTGTCTCCAAACTTCATTTGAACCTTCGGGATGACCTCTTGGTTGGAGCTATTAAATTAAAATTTTCAAAATTTCATTAAAAACATGACCACCGGCAGCTATCTGAGTTTACTCTTTGCATGACTAGATCTTTTGGCACACCATGCAGCCACATCCCTGATCCAATTGTCACCATACCTCATATGGATCTTTGGGATGATCTCTAGATGGAAGCCAGCAATTTTTTCCGAATTTCATTTAAAAAACATGGCCGCTGGCAGCCAACATTTTTGATTCAATTTATCCCAAACTTCTCTATAGCTCTCTGCGTTGACCTCTAGTAATTACACATTACATTTAAATTTTTTACATTCCTTATTGACTGCATTGAATATGACAAGTCTTCTGTTGTATGTTCCTTTAATTCATTTTCATAAATTTGGAGCTTGCTGGTGCAAACGCATCGCGATATAAATTTATCTACCGTACTGACCCGCGTTTAGGCCCAGGGGGCCTTTGTTTTATTTGAGCTAAAAAATCCAAGTGGGCTTAAACTCGGATATGGCCCTTTGCAGACCAAAAATCCTAAGAAATCGGGACATTAAAACTTATGAAAGCCGATCTAACGCCGATTATTTGGGAAATATACCGGCTTCCAAATTAAGTAAAGGTAAGTATTTATAAGTTACTTTGAGAAAGTAATTTTTCAATTAAATGTGAATATTAAAATATATGATAACACTTTTAAGTCTTGTAGTTTTATTGCCCAAAATTCCCATGTTAAAATGACACTATTATGTAAGCGGCAATGTGGGTTATGGGTAAATCCCTTATCTTATAGTCTATCAGACGTCTATAGTTTATATCAATGTTCAGACTTAATCCGATTAGGAAAACAATAAACCCGGCGCTTTATTCGTGATCCATTGTCCACATAGAGGATGTTACAATAGCGACTAATTGCATGTTTAACAAAAGCCAGTGAGTGTAATTATTTAACAGTACTGACAAAAGGCTTGTATTTCTGCTAAAACGTATAAAAAAACACCGTTCTGAACTTCTCGACCTGTGACCTATGGGTGTGACCTCTGGGTGTGACGGAATCTGACGAGGTTTTCCGAATGAAAAAAGCACGTGTTTGAATATTTAGTGTTATTGTTCCTGAATTGTTTATACTGTAAAACGTGAACAAAATGCAGTTTGATGTCGATAACCTTTATTTTGGTTTCGAGTGAATAACGTTGACGTAGTTTGGAAGACATTGGAATGACAAGTTCCCCCTTCTGTTCCATTATTATACCCACTGTGTGTTTACATAACCAAGAAGCCAGTTCTTTGTGTTTGGTCACATGCAGGAACATACCTACGGTGCGTTGTCACTGAACACGAAAAATATGTTTTTACAGTACTGTAGTTGAACAGGTGGGCTTTGATTAAAGTATTGCACGCGCATAGCCGCACATGGTTTTTAAAGCTATACGTTGTTAGCGAGTGAGTTCTTTTGTATTTGGTTTCCCCCGGGAAGTATAATTGAATAAACAAATGAGAATTTAAGATTCATTTTATTTTATTTCATTTAATATTATCACTTACCTACGAAGTATAACTTTCCATTTTTCGTGGCATTCTTGCCGTCACCGATCGTTTGCGAATATACTTCTCATTATATATTGGAATTATTTATTTGGGGAGTATCATTAGCAAATACTTACTTACCACTGCTGAAATTGACCAAAATTTGGGGTGGGCTTAAACACGAATATACCCCTGTGCATGGAATTTGGCCAAAAAATATGGGTGGGCTTAAACACGGGCATGGGCTTTGAACCGGGTCAGTACGGTATATATTTACTAATCTCACTGTCTATAATTAATTTTTTTCAGATCTGCGTCGTCGACACTGTGATAAGGTTGACGCCAGAATCGATCCTATTGAAGAAATCCCACGACAATTGAGTGTAAAGAAATCCCATGCATCACCGTCAACAACTCGTCGAGAAACGCCACAAGACGCTATACTTAATTCCATAAAGGACCTTCAAATTCAAGTGCTAAGAGTTCAGGACAGGCTAGATCGTAACGAATTCGGAAGTTATCGAGAATGGCTCATGCTTGGGATTATCCTCGTATTCCAGTTTGTTCTTCATGTAATGTTCCAGTGATGGACCTTTGGATTCGCTTGGATATATTACACTGTTATTTATGGTTATGCCATACAGTAATGCCTCAAATAATTGACTCCTTAACCACAGCAGAATTATGGGTAATTTTTCAGGATTTAGTTGGAAATATGGCTTGTTGCCATTCATCGGAAAACTCTCATTGATAGCTTTCCGATGAATGGCAACAAGCCATATTTCCGACGAAATCCTGAAAAATTACCCATAATTCTGCTGTGGTTAAGGAGTCGATTATTTAGGGTATTACTGTACAAGATTTATGGTTTTGGCCAGAAGGTGGTCATGGCAATAATATCGTTGGTTGCAAATTTCTATGTTATTCTACTGATGTCACGTCACATCTCTAATAACATGAAGGAATTCCAGCTTGTTCTCCAAGTTATGTTCAGATCATGAATTGTCTTGGATAGTACACTGTTCTTCCTGGATATATCAGTGTAATTACAAGATATATGGTTTTAATCTGGAAGGTGGTGGTAGCAATAACATCCATTGAGTGATGACTATGACTGTTTCTGTGGTATGATACTGCCGTCATACCTCATATGAGGTGTGCTAGTTTGTCACGTTCGGGTTCTCGATAGATCGCTGGAGTTAAGCAAGGAAAGGCCTGGATAGCTCTTGGATGATTTACCTTTCTAGTTTGATTCCAGCTTGGATATTTTTTCATCTGCGCAGGATGGATAATGGCATTAATGACATTACACTAATGCCCTAAATAATCGACTCCTTAACCACAGCATAATTATGGGTAACTTTTCAGGATTTAGTCGGAAATATGGCTTGTTGTCATTCATCGGAAAGCTCTTAGTGAGAGCTTTCCGATGAATGGCAGCAAGCCATATTTCCGAAAAATCCTGAAAAGTTACCCATAATTCTGCTGTGGTTAAGGAGTTGATTATTTAGGGCATTGCTGTATGTACTTTGGGTAGAATGAGAATGGTGTGTTTATAGCATCTTAGAACACGTTTGTGAAATAAGCGCTTTATATAAATAATAATTTTTTATCTATAAGAGGTAGTTATTATATGGTACTGGGCTTTATTCTGAATATGAAACAAGGACATGGACATTTCATTCTCCGAAGGTTTTGAGAAACATCATATTTATATATTACTATGGATTTGCCCATCAAAACTTTTTGGTGTGCACTCGCATATTCGTTCATTTTCATCGATTAGCCCCATAAAATGGACCACTCATTCACACAAGAAAAAGTAGATAAATGATAAATTGCGGTCATTGCATCATAGTGACAATAGAACTATCACAAAATTTAGTTCGTATTTTCCATGAAGTAGCAGAGTTGCCAGGAATGATCTCTTGATGTAGCATGCATTAAGAACGCTATGCTTTGGAGTCATGAAAAAAAAAGTATGTTTTCGTTCTTGGAACTGCAATAAATTATATTATGGTGAAGTTTTTTAACCCTTTTTATACTAGATGGATTCTCCTATTCAGTTATAAAAGTATACATTGGAACAGTCTATTGTTGATCTGGAGGCGTTTTCAGCAAAAATAAGCAGACAGATGATAAAAGTTCCGAATGAGGCCTATTTATTAGAGGGAAATGTTCAGATAATAAGTTCAACAAATGACCTATGATCCGATTAGCGACCTATGGTCATTTTTGAACTTATTATCTGAACATGTTCTAAGGGATATATAACAACTCATCAATGAGTATTTAGTATAGAAAGAGTTAATTAAGTGCAGGTCACATTTTAATTTTACAGCTAAGTGTACTTAGATCAGAGTAATACCCTAAATAATCAACTCCTTAACCACAAGCTATATTTCCGACTAAATCCTGAAAATTACACATAATTCTGATGTGGTTAAGGAGTCGATTATCTAGGGCATTACTGTCAATTCAATCAAGTCGGTCACTTAATGTTTTGGTTGGACAATAACCTTGAGTGAACACTTATAATCCGTCATGTTGGAGAGTGGATTGATAATGTCCGTCTGTATGAGGAGAATGCAATGTTAGCATTCTAGTCATTGCTATGATATTGTTAACACCCGTTTCTGTGTTCAGGTACTATTTATTTGATCTATGCATGTTTATCTATAATCTGTTTGATAAGGTAACTTATTTGGTTTTGGAGCTGAATTCCTTTATATTAAAGGCATGGATAGCCTTCGCGGTGGGTATGCTGTTAAAATAGTCACACAAATAGTCACACAACTACCATAAACAGAAATAATTTGCCAAGATTGATCAAATATACTAAATACATATATAATAAAGCATAGCAAACTGATGCACATCATGGATATAACTGTTTCTCAGTAGTTTACCTGTTAATTACAGGTGCAAATTGCAGGTAAGGATCAGGTTGTTCCGGTCAATTGGTATCAAATTTTATAGACTGTCCATTTACCTTCAAAATGACACCTGGGGCTTCATTATATCTCAACCCATTCTCATACCCCAGGCTCACAAGCAATAGTACCCTATTATTAGTAGTTTTCCATGAAATCTCCAGGCCTTTAAGGGTTAAAATATAGACATATTTTGTTCTTTAACAAATCATAGATATTGTGTAAATAGTATGTTAATGTTATGTAAACAAAAGCTATGTTTAATGAAATTTTTGGGCTTTTGTTTACATAACAAAGCATCCTAGCTTGACTACAGCATACTATTTACACGATATTTATGATTGGTATAATAACAAGGTCTCTATATTTTAATATTCTTTCTGTTTATGACAGATTTAAAGGATGTCACTATTTTAACAGCAATACCCATCGCGAAGGCCATCTGTGCCTTTAATGCCACACATGGTGTTTGATCCTCATTGTATTTGCATTACCGATACAAAACTGCTAATTTGTTATATGGTTGAAAATAATAGCAAAAATGTATATTTGAACAACATATACAGTACTTGTGTGGCCTAAAAGTGTCAACGAAAATTGTTGTCTGTTGTACAGTAACACCCTAAATAATCGATTTTTCCCGATGAATGGCAACAAGCCATATTTCCGACTAAATCCTGAAGAGTTACCCATAATTCTGCTGTGGTTAAGAAGTCGATTACTTAGAGCATTACTGTAATTGTAGTACCCAGGATCACCAAAACCCACCGGATTAGCATGCAACCTCTCAATTAAAAAGACCACTTAGTTTTTGAACCCACAGATTACATATATAAAATATATACCGTATAAAATACCATTTGAAAGAGGAAGCTCCAAAACATTGTATTATCAACTTCTCGGGTGTAATAAACTATGAACAGGTTGTTTTTGTTGAGTTACCGACGTGTTTTTGTCATCTAGATTGTAGTAAAAAGTGTATTATTGTCAATGGAGGGGGAATAACTCTATATCCTAAAGATGGAGTTATTCCACTTCCATTGAAAATACATCTTTAGTTTGAATTCTCTTGCATTCTGGGAGCCAAAACAGGGGGAATCTTTCTATGATTTCAGCTGTTTTCTATTTCTCTTCTGATAAATAGATGTTTCAAATGGTGATGAATTATAGTATTTTAATCATATTTTATGGCATAGATTGTACATCCAGTCACTATAAAAAAATAATCAGTGACTCGAAAATTAAATGTGCCTTTAACCCTTTACCCAACAAACCGGCCAAATAAAGCTTCAACAGCCTAAAATATCTTCGGTCTGTCTCAATAGAACCATACAAATATGGATATCATTGGAACCGGCTCCTTGACCACATTGTGATAGTTACAGTTATGCCCTGTGCCAATGCATTCTCTTATATATGCGAGTCGATCATAGGTCGCCTCGCATATATAAGAGAATGCATTGGCCTAAAAAAAATCTTTTTTTACCATTTTTTCTTACATTCTTTAACAATTTTATAATTTTTAATGTGTTAAGCCAATGCATTCTCTTATATATGCGAGGCGACCTATGGTCGACTCGCATATATAAGAGAATGCATTGGCACAGGGCCCTTCTGTTGGGTAAAGGGTTAAGAGACATGCAATTTTATTTAAACCTTCCATGACTGGAGCTTCCTGAAATTTTACGAAAACCCTGTGCTCACATATATAAGAGAATACATTGGACTAACAATATTTACATTGACCTAAGATAATGCACTGGTGCAGGATCTTCAATGCTGCACCAGCGCAGCTCCCCATCATCAAAAGGTTAATAAACTTTGATGGCTGCAAACACATAGTAAAATTTAGAGGTTTTTTTTCATTTAGGCAAAATTGGAACGAATGCATTAGAAGTGCTGTTTTTTACTGAATCGAAGCAGAAAGTCTATTAGTGAAATTTTGGACATCCTGGATACTCTGATCAATGAAAACATTCAAACTTGACTAATACACTCATTTTTCGGTAATGTTTGAAAAACATTTTTATGGATAATGAAGTCATGCTCGCATTTTATATTGATATGTTCATGATGTAGTATTTGTAGAATTTATCAGGGTTTCTTGAATCTGGAAAAGTCATGCAATTTCACTTCCAGACCTCAACCCTTTCAGTGCCAAGTCCGATTTTTGTATCAACCCATATTTCCTTGATCATTTTTCAAATTTATTGATTATAATAATGTGATACATTGATGATACAAAAATCGGACTTGGTACTGAAAGGGTTAAATAGTCATGGAAATTAGCAATATTTGGCTTTGGTGATAGAAATTTCATGGAATTTAGTTGCACATGGGCAAATTTTTATTTTGTTTGAAGTTCATAGCAAAATATTGTATGCCTACATCATTCAACTCCAATTCAATGTGAGCAGTATGTGGCATAACAAATGTGTGTATTTCAGTATATAGAGTTTAAAAAATCTCGTCCAACATGAACAGCGCATACACACAGCATTGAATATTGTATTATCTCTTCTCCTACATAAACAATGTGTGCACACAGTCTTGAAAAATACAGTAATGCCCTAAATAATAGACTCCTTAACCACAGCAGTATTATGGGTAACTTTTCAGGATTTCGTCAGAAATATGGCTTGTTGCCATTCATCTGGAAAGCTCTCAGTGAGAGCTTTCCAATGAATGGCAACATGCCATATTTCCGACGAAATCCTGAAAAGTTACCCATAATTCTGCTGTGGTTAAGGAGTCGATTGTTTAGGGCATTACTGTACTTCTGTTATTGAGTCAATGGCACACAAACATGCATTACATACAGGTTAAATTTACTTCAGTACTGGACTCGAACGAATCTTATGTGCATGTACTGTAGCTGGAGGGTCCGGTTACTACATTTTCATATTTTTGCAGTTTTAGACCAGGAACCAGTCTGTTCAACAAGAGACATTGAGCGTGTACAAATAAACAGACAGGAACGTTGCAGAAACAGTGGCATTCTACCAGCTGCTAGATAGCAATTTTCATTCACTAATTAATTATATTAAATTTGAGATGTAAATCAGTTATTAAAATCTACTTTTAATTCCATGATCGAAGCAGAAACTTAGACTGGTCCATGTCCCAATTGAACCAGCCGCTCTATATATATATATATATATATATATATATATATATAATATATATAGAGAGTCTAAACTTTTAGTGTATATATTCTGAGTTAGAGTAATACCCTAAATAATCGACTCCTTAGCCACACCAGAATTATTGGTACTTTTTCAGGATTCAGTTGGAAATATGGCTTGTTTCCATTCATCAGAAAGCTCTCACTGAGAGCTTTCCGATGAATGGCATCAAGCCATATTTCCAACTAAATCATGAAAAATTACCTGTAATTCTGCTAAGTAGACGATTATTAAGGGCATTACTGTAGATGAGGGTAAGAAGCTTATAATTATTTATCCCTTTGTTGTAAAATAATGATTTTACAATATAAAATATTCTATTTTTGTAATTGACAGTTTTATAAGGGTACTACGATCATTCATTTTTTTCTGAGTAGATCATTTTCAATCCTGGTCCTGCTATGATGTTGATGAAATCCTGGGGCATGAAATTTGTGGCGAATGGAAAAGTTATGGTAACTCGTCAACAGACCAAGAACCCAGAATATGTAGCACCTTAGATTTAGAGGCTACTTCCTGCATTTGTGGCCTGACATGTTTTCTCATGATGGACATTTGTTTTGAATGTTGAGTCTGAAGTGTTTAGTTTCCGTTCGCCCTATTAGTGCTATAATTTGCACGAATGAGAGGTGTGTATTTGTTAACTGCGTAGGGAAGGGAAAAGTAACCTGATCTGTGTTTTATGTATTTGGGCAAGTGTGTCAGTTTCAAGCCTTAAAAAGTGTGTCTGACATTTGCAGAATGAGGTTCTCAGAGGGTGAATTTAGTGACGCTATTCCACTTCACCAAATTCACCTTCTGGGAACCTTATTCTGCTTAGGCCTCAACTGCTTTGGGAGACCTAGGATCAGATTGAAGTTCCCCAGTTAAAGTTGGTGATGATCACCCATTAGTCACCTCGATATGCTCTTTAACTTCTGAAAATTAGGGGACAAAGAGAATCTGAACAGAACAAAATAAGTAACCGAAACAATGTTAATTTGAGACTATAGATACTTCCCAGAAGATGAGGCCTAAGCAGAATGAGGTCCCCAGAGGGTGAATTTTGTGATACTAGCCCGCTGTGCGGAGTAGCATTACTAAATTAACCCTAAATTACCCCATTCTGCAAATGGCAGACACCGACATTTCAAGGTTGGTCATTTATTTTCAGGAGTCTGTGGTTTCTACGTTTCTCGATCTGTAAAACACGTTATAACATAGCCAAGTGGCTGAACTTGCCACTGAAACAACATTATTTCCAAATAAAACAACCATTGCTGAATCAGGACTAAAACAACAACGTCCCACCAATTACTGGTTGAATAATCAAACTGAGAAAAATTTCAACCTATTTTATATGTGAAATTTACAAACTAATGTTGTTTCAAGCATGAAATGTCAGACTGTTGGAGCAGTTTGAGCAAACAAATACTCCCCTTCCCCCCTCAAACTCACCTGTCAGCATCATAGCATCATAGCGGGACCAGTTAACCTGAGCCCAGTACTATAACACTCATATGTGTGTAAATTACAAGACAGTAAAAATAAAAAATTGGTGGTTCATAACCCTAGGCCTCTTCTATTGATATTGTCTGAGATATACCTACAGTTTTTGTTTGAATACCGAAATATCTCATGAGTGTCTGGAAAGAAATATAAAATTTTCATGAGCGTCATAAGTGAAAATTTGATATCTCTTTCCAGACATGAATGAGATGTTTCAGGTATTCAAACCAAAAAACTGAAGGTATATGTTTTACTATATGCAGCTTATTTTGGATCAAAGTTGCTTAGTTAAGTCTTAATTGATTAAATCATTAACTGTACTTAAGAGCGCACGTGTCATTGTTTACAAAATAGGAAAGAGCCTAGGCCTAAAGTTGATATTGACACGGTGTGATTCAAACACAGTCTTATCGATTGATCACTTGCCGTCATAAATCCATCCCTCTTAATTGGCCAGTGTACAGTGTTCACGCAATGATCACTAGATTAACCTTGGTAGATCCTATCAGTTTCAAGCCCTACTGTGAAATATCAGAACCTACAGTGAAAAAAACAAAATGTGATTTCACTGTAGTTACGAAGAGATAATATAAATTGATTTACGTTTCGGTAATTTTCCGCTAACTTATAGTAGGCAAACATATAATAAAAAGTATTACCATATAAATAAGTATCACAAGAAAGCACATACTCGAAATTTAAACGTCTTGTAAATTAAAGTATTGGCCCCTGGTTTCATATTGTAGATGCATTGTGGGAGCAGGGCAGGCAACTCATCTTGTATATTGTTATATTGTAGGGTCTTTCTTGACAGCTTGCAATGCTCACAGATTGTGCAATACAAACACTGCTCGGTGTCGCGACGGCATCTTTGCCTGAAGTTATGTGGAAAATCGCAACATACAGTAATACTAGTTAGTTAGTTACTGATAGTTAACCCTTCCATGACTGGAGCTTCCTGAAATTTTGCGAAAACCCTGTGCCAATGCATTCTCTTATATATGTGAGCCTCCCATAGGGAGCCTCACATATATAGGAGAATGCATTGGCCTAACAATATTTACCTTGACCTTATAAGCCAGTGCATTCTCTTATATATGCGAGGCTCCATATGAGAGACACGCATATATAACAGAATGCATGGCACAGGATCTTTAATGCTGCACCAGCGCAACTCCCTTCATGAAAGGGGTTAATTGGGGTTTAAGGTCACTTTCAACAGCTATGGTCATATCTTGACACAGGAGGAGACCTAAATTCGGGTTATGGCTGCTTATTATTACTCCTCCCACTTTTAGAAGGCTCCAACTTTATGCAGTGACTACCATGGTCCTATCCTTTACTCCTTGCTGGAACATGTTTAGAGTCTTAAGACTATTAACATGTTCCATCATGCTCAACGGAGGGCTATACTTTGAGCTGTTCTGGCGTGTGTTAACCCTTTCTATACTTAATGGATTATCCTATTAACTTATAAAAGTATACATTGAAATGGTATATTATTCATTATTGGTGTCCAGGAAATATAAGTAGATGATAATAATAATAAAAGTGAAAATAAATTCCTATTCAGTGGTGGGAACTGTTTAGATAGTATGGTCATTTGTTGAACTTATTATCTGAACATTTCTAAGGGAACTACATGTCAATGAGTATTTAGTATAGAATGGGTTAATGCAAATATCAAACAGAATTACAGGTCAATTGGAATACTTAATCCATTTTGAATGAGTCGGGCAATTTTTTTTATGTTATTTTCATCCCTCATGATGAAATCACGTGCAAATTTGTGCTATAAAATCTTATACCCTTCCAATTGCGAAAATTTAAGTAAATAGATTGCCCAATTTTTTTTGGCTTTTTGACCAGCGCAAACACTAATAGTGAGTGACTTGTCTTGCATAATCCTTTTAATACAGCCATCGCAATTGCAGCCTGACGAGCTTAACAGACTTTAATATCGCCCTTGCCTGAACAAAGATTGACTCATGTAAGCATGTCATTCATCAAAATCATTTCATCTTTAATGCATTTTTGTTAATGATCACATGACCACAGGTCTGTGTGCAATACTCCACCATCCATCAACTCATTCATATTATTATATTGGAAGTTATTCATATCAATCATTAGTCCCTGTTTCCTTTGACGTAAACCAGCTTGTGAAATCCGTTAGAATAACGCTGTTTTACATGGAAGCCCTGTGTATATGTCTTTCAAAATCGATGTTTAGCATTGTTGACCCACTCACCTAAAACACCAAAATAACTAAATTATGTCACAATTGTGACAGTAAACTGTTTATTCCATAGAAAATGTTATATTTGTTCTGACCTCCACAAGAGTTGTCAACTGAAAGTAATATTGTATTGTGAAAAATATATTTTATCACATTGTTTACATAAATACGAACTCATGTGACCTCGCAAAGTGACAGTGTGAATTAAATATAAACAGAGCGAGGTTACCCTTAAGCATACTCTATGCGCAATTTAACATTAGTTAGATTATAATACATCATTATGTCTGTAAGATGTCATTTTTTCCGATGTATATAGCATCATGTGTTGATTTATTTGGTAAAATCAAATAAAACTGACAAAATATCCCACCATTGTATCTGGGCGTAAAGTCTGCTATGGAAAGATATAGGTATGGGGCTTTGACATAAAACAGCATTATCCTAACCGATTTCACTAGCTGGTTTACGTTGAAGGAAACGGACTATTTAATCATCTACATGTCCTCTCTTTAGAATCGTGTGATTGATGAATGAGATGTGTCTTTGTCTCGAACGTTGTCACATTTTGGGGCAGACCGCAAAATATGGTGCCGGACATTAGCAGAGTTAGGTCCCCGGAGGGAGAATTTAGTGAAGCTACCCTGCACAGTGGGCTTAGAATCACTAAATTCATTCTCGGGGGACCTCATTCTGCATGGCCTCATCTTTTCTTCTATCAGAGACTTAGACTCAGTTCCCAGTTGGTGATGTGCGCCCATTGGGAACCTCAATTATGCATTGTGAATTCTGCCAATTTGGGAATTTAGAGAAACTAAACTAAAAAAAATAAAAAATTCTAACGAGGTTTGATAATCAAGATAATTTCCGGAGAATATGAGGCCCCCAGGAGGTGAATTTAGTGATGTTAGCCCGCTATGCGTGGTAGCTTCACTAAATTAACCACCTGGGGACCTCATTTTGCATATATCCCGCACCATATTATAAGGGATGCTTTGGCGTCATTTAAAGTGACCTTTAAAGGTGAAGGTTAAACAGATCAGCCAGGTCAGACACAACCTGAATTCAACTATTATAATTATATTATATCAGGGATTTTTTTTAGGTGTCCTCAGGGTCCGGTATTCGGCCCCATTCCCAATGGGAAAAAGGCACTTTTATTCCAAATTTTCAACCACCAAATTCCCAATTGCAGACAGGTATATAATACCATCGGGGTTTATTGAATAATTATCAATTTTTTTCCGACGTTTTGTACACTCAGTCGATGGATAAACGGCTGAAACCCCGTAGTAAATCAGCGACATCGGGAGCCCGTATTGTATAATGTACACGCGGCTACCTAACTATTAGCTTAAAAATGCGAATTACCTCCCCTCTACCAGTCAGCGCATTTATGAAAGGGGGAGGATAACTCTAAATAAATTGCTGATTTATATAAAACAGGTGTACAGTAAATACTTGTTGTTATCTGTGAATTTTCAACTTACCTGAGGCTGAGAAATGGACCTCAATGGGCTGGGATTTTACTCCATCTTTGAGTTACCTGTGTTTAAGTCGCGTTATACACCGAAAATTACGGTATTAGTACTATTTACTTGTGTGTAACAGTGATTAATTTAATTTTTCTAAAACATGGAAAATTCCCAATTTTGGTCTGTAAAGACACATTTTTCCCCAATTCGAAGGGACCCAGACCCATTCCCAAAATAGGCAGAAAAAACCCTGTATATTCAAATATTATACTTGAATACGGAATTTGTCATTCAATGAATTTTGTAAAAGATGCAATATGACATATTACAGAAACAATTACAAAATTAGTATTACACATTGAAATTAGTACTACTTCTGTTTATGTAATGGAAGCAAATGAATGGAGAATATTTCATAGGAATACTTCATGATAAATCATGATAAATTATAAGGGAGTCTTAGATGATTTAGTTCATCTGTTGCTATGAAAGGACCATCATGCTGACATTAATTAAGAAATAACTTTTAGTTTTTATTTAAGGTTATCCAGTCACAACCGAAAAGTTTGAAGACAAATTCTATAAGGCACGTGTTAGTAAATTTATCTTCAATTTTTTTGGTTATAACTCATCACCTTCATCGAAACAAGAGTTATTTCATATTACTTAAAGGTACTCAATCCGATTAGACGCTCCTAAATTACTATTTCTTTGGCTTTGGGGGTAAAAAAATATTTGATTCGAGTCGAGGAACCCACCCAACAAAGCTCAGAGTGATCAGATATAAATTTTTGAAGTTTGTTAATTTTTGGAGATGTGGTCCACTTCCATGTGCTCAAACAGACAAATTGCGGGTGTAAGATGGATAACTCTAAAATCAAGTGGTTATTATTGTAAATAGTAAAATATTTTTTTTACCCCCGAAGCCAATGAAATAGTAATTTAGGGGTGCTTAATCGAATTGAGTACCTTAAATTTAATCTGTCAATTCGCAGGAGAACCACCATAAGTAGAAAGTAGAAGTAAAATGAGCGAAAAACTCTAGGCTGACTAATAATTGACTAGTCCTGTTATCGTAATAAAATTATTGGGGTTAACCCTTTCAGTGCCAAGTCCGATTTTTTTATCAACCATATTTCCTTGATCATTTTTCAAATTTATTGATTATATGATGGAAAAAGCTCTTGGAGCTCTTTCCATCAATGTATCACATTATTATAATCAATAAATTTGAAAAATGATCCAGGAAATATGGGTTGATACAAAAATCGGACTTGGCACTGAAAGGGTTAATATTCAAGTTCTTGGAAAAGCAATATCAATATTGAACTATAATTGCTGAATATGACTTTAATAGTTGAGTTTAGGTTGTCAGATGATGCCAGATTATTATACTAACTTGTGCACAGAGCACTGATTTTATAGGGACAAGGTCTGTTTTGTTGATTTATGTTAATGTTATTTATTGTGAACAAGGAATAAATGCTTGTTTGTATTTTATGCAACAGATATGTGTTGTGTGTTTCTTTCCCTCATGGTATGGTAAAAATTTAAAACGGGGGGGGGGGGCTCAAAAACAGATGAGAAATGGTTTGCTACAAAGAAATTTGTAATTTTTGAGTTAAAACTGAAACAAATTGAAGCTTAGTAGGTTATATACAAGTGTGTCCATGCCTAATTATACCCCCACTTTCGAAGAAAATGGGGGGGTATACTGGATTGACTGTGTCTGTCCGTCACACATTCTCCCTCCGTGTGTCCGTCCATCCGTCCGACCTCATAACTCGAACAACTATGAACCTATTTCAATAATTTTTTGTATGCAATCTCCTTAGGACCGTCTCTCTGCATGATGCTAATTGCGGTGCGGTCAGACTTTCTTTTTTAAAGTTACGCCTTACTTTTTTACTTAGAAAATTCTGTCCGACTTAATAACTTTAACAAATATGAACCGATTTCAATAATTTTTGGTATATATGCTTCTCACAACACCCTCTCTACATGATGCGGCTCAGGGTTGGCTCGGATTGTTTTTCCTAACATTACACTTCATTTTCGACTTATTTTGACTTAGAAAAATTTGGGATTTTTTTATTGTGGATGCTAACAAGTTAGGATATTTTCCGGAAGTTTCTTCGAATATGGGTCTCTACCCTTTTTTGGGTTTCTGCAATCATTCAAACAAATATGAACCAATTTGAATATTTTTTTCTGTACAAGCTTCTTGCGACACCATATCGATATTATTAATCCAAATTTTTCTTTAAAGTTATAAATCTTTTTTGTTGGGTTTACGGATAATGCGGGTTGAATTTGCCACAGTGGGGGTATGCTAGCACGCGAGTGCACACCTCTTGTTTATACTATACTTCCCTGTTTGCTAAAACTGAGGGAATTCCAGTTTTAAACGAGAGGCCGATCACGATCGGCAGATGTTAACCCATCCCTTGGCGATATAAATTTACTATGATCGGATAAATGAGTTTTGGTGTTGAATTATAGAGTATACTGTTTATGTACTATTATAGACAAATTTACATCACACAAATTATTGGAATTTATGGGTCACTGGCATTTATATAAGAGAATACACTCTTACAGGATCGGTAATGCTAAACCACCACAACCTAATTGTGTTAGTTTTTTCAAATTGGTTTAACTTAAAAAAAATTGTTTTTAATTATTTAAAAAAAAGATTGGGAACCTTTTTATCAAAGTGTATCATAATCATCAATATCTAAATGAAAACCAATGAAAGAGTCACTGACATTTTTTTTATTATTATTATTATAAAACATAAAAATAAAAAAAATAAAATTATTTTTTTCAAATTTGTTTTCGAAAAAGGGTCATAACTCCTTTAAATAAATTGGATCGAAACCATATTCAAACTCAAACTGTATTGTGGGCTGAGAAACTCATATACAAAATTTGGTTCCGATCAAATAGAAAATGTTAGAGTTATCGCATTATGCCTAAAGTGTACTTGCAGAGTACAAGAAAAATATATCAAACCTGGTGTGCCCCTTTAATATTTCAATTCACATTTGTAATCAATTGAAATTAATGTCCAACAAATTTACTAAACACAATCACATTATTAATCTCCAATAGTAATGCTATTAAACAATGAAACCAGATTATGCCTTTAAGATGGAATTTAAATAACCATGCATATAAAATATATAGTAGAAACATTCCATCTATGCTATCCCCAGCATATGGCCAGAGATACTTTATAGAGTATAAAGTATATACAGAGATAGTATATGATATGGCCAACACATGCTAGTAGTTAATTATCTCAATGCAAGACAGAGAGACAATTCATGGCATTGTAACTGGATACTAACTCTGTGTGAGAAGACAAATTCAAACCTGATTTATTAGATTCTATTTGGACAGTGCAACTGGGTATCTTTGATATATTTTAGCCATAAATAAAATAATCAAAAGACCATAACTCCATTAAAATATATCGGATCAAACCCATATTCGAACTCGACCTGTATTTTGAGTTGAGAAACTCACATACAAAATTTGGTTCCTATCAGTTGAAAAATTGTAGATTTATCGAAACATGCATGATTTCTATGTCAAAGGGCCATAACTCCATTAAAAAATATGGGATCAAACCCATATTTGAACTCGATATGTATTTTGGACTGAGCAACTCACATACTAAATTTGGTTATGGTCAGATGAATTTTTTTTTAATTATGGCAGAATGCATGAATTCTAAGTTGAAAAAGGGCCATAACTCCCTAAAAAAAACTCGGATCAAACCCATATTCGAACTCGATCTGTATTTTGGGCTGAGAAACCCATATACAAAATTTGGTTTCGATCGGATAGAAAATGTTTGAGTTATCGCATTACTCGTAAAGTGTCTACGGACAGACAGACAGACGGACCAACGACGAGTGGTCAATCCGGGCAACGACACTATGTTTACCATACTATGGTATGGGTAAACATAAAAATGGATCAAATAGTCCGGTGAAGTATGGCAGACGTTTTCGAGAATGCTAATGGGACCGGACAGTCACTGCTTGAAGATTGATTCAGCAGTACATGCTTCTATCTCTGGGAGGTTCTGTAAATACAGATTGTTAATACAGCACGAGCGCTAGCACGTAAGGATAAAATGAGTCGCAGTTTCAAATTCTATTCTTCCGCGATGGCACAAGTTCCGTAGTGACAAACCCATTAACACACGTGTCCTGTGTTAATAACATGCCACCCGTCCTAGATTTGCAAGATTTATACAAGCACATACAGGGCTCGTTTTATCATAGTGAAAACCCCATTAACCCTTTACCCAACAAACCGGCCAAATAAAGCTTCAACAGCCTAAATTATCTTGGGTCTGTCTCAATAAAACCATACAAATATGGATATCATTGGAACCGGCTCATTGACCACATTGTGATGGTTACAGTTATGCCCTGTGCCAATGCATTCTCTTATATATGCGAGTCGACCATAGGTCGCCTCGCATATATAAGAGAATGCATTGGCCTATAAAAAATCTTTTTTTTAACACTTTTTACCATTTTTTCTTACATTCTTTAACAATTTTATAATTTTTAATGTGTTAAGCCAATGCATTCTCTTATATATGCGAGGCGACCTATGGTCGACTCGCATATATAAGAGAATGCATTGGCACAGGGCCATTCTGTTGGGTAAAGGGTTAATTATATGCCACCCGTCCTAGAATCCCTGAATTAAAAACAAGATTTGCAAGATTTATACAAGCACAGGGCTTGTTTTATCATGTTTGATGGTTTTATTTTATAGCTTCTGTTTCGTAGTTGATGTAAAATGTCATTTACATTGTGTGATGTCAACAGGATGCATATGAATGCATGTTCCGTCCAGATTTGTAAATATGAACAAGCATGTAACAAAAGATGTGCTGTGTCTGCATCTTTATCAATAACTAGCTGATGTGCACGACTTCGTCCAGGCTATTTAGGGATTTCTTTGTGATCGCCTCCGTCTGGACAGAATATTAGGAGAATGAAAAAAACTATTGTTCCATCGGTCCAGAAACATGCCAACATGAGCATTAAGAATGTATATGAATGAGGTTGCACGTGAAATTGGACATGCACATATTGTTCCCAGGATCAAAGTAGGCCTACATACCAAATTTGAGTTGGATCGGTCAAGCAGTTTTTGAGTGTATAAGACACATACATACATACATACACACAGACAGAAGTTCCAAAATATTTAATAATAGATAATCAATCCATGGGTGCGAAATTTGAACATCATACAATCCAACAATTGCAAATCGATCAATTTGGTCAAGCCACTGCTGTGTGAAACTCGGGGACATGTCTCTATTCCGAAGGTTCGCTATTCCGAAGGTTCGCTATTCCGAAGGTTCACTATTCTGAAGGTTCGCTATTCCGAAGGTTTTGTTATTTTAAAGTTTAATTCTATATTCTAAAGTATTGAGAGGGTTCCTTATCACGAAGACTCTTTTTATGAAGGAAATAACTTAAAATATTAAAACAATAAATGTGATTTTTTGGGTTTTCACGGGTTTCCTTGATATTGAATGTCATTACGTATGACGTTATTTCTCAATATGTATTCACGTCACGCAGCCCACACAATTGCTATGTTTCCATACGATTTAATGCCATCACGTATTATGTTATATCTCAATAATCTTAGAGGTATGAATACACCAGATAAAGGCGGATTCTAACAGTGGGGCTATAACGCGCAATGAATACTGGAGCGCCATAACATACTGCGTAGCTGTAACGCTGGATAGACGGATAACCTAACTGCAATTGTGACTTTGTATTGACTTTAAAGGCCCACTTAATTTTTGATAGTGCCTTGATATACGGTTTAATAACAATCTATGCCACAAAATATGATTAAAGTACTATAATTCATCACCATGTGAAACGTCTGTTTCTCAGAAGAAATCCATAGAGAATAGAATACAGATGAAATCACAAAAATATTCCCCCGTAATGGCTCCCAGAATTTAAACTAAAATGTATTTTCAATGGAATAACTCAATCTTTAAAATATAGAGTTATTCCCCCTCCATTGAAAATAATATACTTTGCGCAACAAAACCAGATGAAACTTAAGCACAAAAACATGTCTGTACCTCAGCAAAAACAACATGTTCACAGTTTATTACACCGGATAAGTTGATAATACAATGTTAGAGAGCTTCCTATTTCAAATGGTATATAATATGGCATATATTTTATATATGTGATCTGGGGGTTCGAAAATTAAGTGGGCCTTTAATTTTGATGTTTCTTTCAGATTGACAGTTCGGACAGACTGTATTTCTTACCTGTAGTTTATTTCAGTCATACATGTGCAGTCATCGTGTTTTCAACTGTCCATAATAAACAATAAACTGATACTGTCTTCTTGCTATTAATAAACGACATCTGGGACAATCTGGCAATTAGAACGGGGTGTATAAATGTACTATATGTGAATACTAGCGTAATAGTATTTTTCATTCCTCGTGTGTTTTTTTGTGGGGGTGCAAATTTTGATTCATTTCTGGTTAAATACGCCCAGAATAGAAAACATTCGGAATAGTGAACCTTCGGAATAGGGAACCTTCGGAACAATGAACCTTCAGAATAGCGAACCTTCGGAATAATGAACCTTCGGAACAATGAACCTTCGGAACAGAGAACCCTACCCGTGAAACTCACATCAGACCAGTGGCCGGCTGCGATTTCCTCTCGCTGTGTTGACAGCGAAGATTAGTCCGACGCGCTAACCACTGGACCTCCACAGAAAACTCTCCCCACTGCAAAAACCCCCATTGAACAAAGAAGGCTCAACTGATTTTTCACCATTTTAATAACATTATGTACAAAAATAGCATTTGATGAATTTCGTTATCACAAAAGTTAGATGAGGCAAAATGTAAAATAAGCATGCAATAAGTTACAATTAGTATGTTTCATAGGATAATTATAATAAGCATGCACCATATAAGGATAAATGTCTATACATGCAATATAAACTATTAAATATCAACCAATCACTTTGGTAATTCTAGACTGGCAATCTGAACCCTTTCTATACTGAATGGATTTTCCCACTCAGTCATAAAAGTATACAATGGAATGGTCTATTATTAATTTGGAGGGGTGTTCGGGATAAATGAGCAGACGAAAAGATAGTAAAGTGCAAGAAGGTTTACTATTCACTGGTGGGGAAATGTTCAGATAATAACCTAATGACCTAAGGTCGTTTGTTGAACTTATTATCTGAACATTTCCTATGGGATAATGAGTATTTAGTATAGAAAGGGTTAACCCTTTACCCAACAAACCGGCCAAATAAAGCTTCAACAGCCTAAAATATCTTCGGTCTGTCTCAATAAAACCATACAAATATGGATATCATTGGAACCGGCTCCTTGACCACATTGTGATAGTTACAGTTATGCCCTGTGCCAATGCATTCTCTTATATATGCGAGTCGACCATAGGTCGCCTCGCATATATAAGAGAATGCATTTGCCTAAAAAAAAACTTTTTACCATTTTTTCTTACATTCTTTAACAATTTTATAATTTTTAATGTGTTAAGCCAATGCATTCTCTTATATATGCGAGGCGACCTATGGTCGACTCGCATATATAAGAGAATGCATTGGCACAGGGCCCTTCTGTTGGGTAAAGGGTTAATGGGAGACTGTGTCTCCAAGAATTCATGGTAGGCACATCTGAAAAATCATACACAATTTATTACCAAGAAGACGATGAAAAAAAACTTTGTTCTTATTTTCATTATAATTACAACTACTTTCGCTTTGACTAAAATGCGTGCATTTGATTGGTCAAGGCCCTTAGATACGCTTGGTAGCGACAATATCTATCAGTCGAGTCAAGTGTCGTTTCCCGCATCACTGGGGGTAGTGATACTTTAAAAAGTTCGCAAACCAAGTCGAATTTTGTATTACATAACTATTCCACCATTAGTATTAGCATTTATCCAGCTTCGTGTCAATACTAATATGACATGGCAGTGGTCATGAGAGCATGGAATGCGCCTTTGTAGCGATTGTTTACTTTTCGAGTCACCGGAGACCACAAATTCGGTGGGGAAGTTTGGGAACACCGCTTCGGAATTGCTATCGAATCAGATTGTCTTTATGCCAATAGATGTTCTAGAATCGTTTTAAATAAGTGATATTTACATCAGCAAGTACAGTTTAACAGTTTATGGGTGTGGTGTCTTGCTTTTGTGTAGTTGGAATGTCGGAAACAGCGATCGAATTGTGTGTGTTCATCTCAAACTTCCGGTCGGTTGCCCAATTTATTCTCGACCCAATTTCCCATTTCGGTTAAAAGAGCAGCTGAGTCCAGCTCATGAAAGCCGAGAGCTTTCCGATGAATGGCAACAAGCCATATTTCCGACTAAATCCTGAAAAGTTACCCATAATTCTGCTGTGGTTAATAGGTCCATTAATTAGAGCATTACTGTCTGTGTGGTAATTCCAACAAAGAGCCATCACTTTGGTGACAATTGGCAGGGGGAACCCAAATTCAAACTTGACCCATATTTTGGGCCAGTAAACTTACATACCAATTTCATTCCATTCAGTTCAGTCTTACTAAAGTTATCCGGAAACTAAAAAAATGAACGGACAGATCAATAACATAATACAGTAATGCCCTAAATAAACGACTCCTTAACCACAGCAGATTTATGGGTAACTTTTCAGGACTAAATCCTGAAAATTTACCCATAATTCTGCTGTGGTTAAGGAGTCGATTATTTAGGGAATTACTGTACTTCCCGTTATTTTACAACAGGCTTATAAAAGTAAGAATAAAGTCTCTCTATTTTTACCATGTTCTTCTAAATGATTTATCACATTTACCCATTCAGTGCCTTATGTCTCTATAAAGGTGGATTATCTCTTCCGCAACATGATCTATATAGTATCCTGGGTATGAAATAATAAATACGAATCGAGGACCCCTGTCCGGAAACACATCCATGACGGTCTATCAATTAATATTGATTTTATTTGGATTTTGTTTGCATAAAATAACTCTTTGCCATTCAATAATGGTCCCTGAAACTCACGAGTCTTTTTTATTTGCATTTGTATGTTATTTACAGTTATTAACCCTTTACCCAACAAAGCGGCCAAAAAATATCTTCGGTCTGTCTCAATAACAGAATACAAATATGGATATCATTGGATCCGGTTCATTGACCACATTGTGATGGTTACAGTTATGCCCTGTGCCAATGCATTCTCTTATATATGCGAGTCGACCAATTTTATATTTGTTCTTACATTTTTTAACATTTTTTATAATATTTTTCTACATTCTTTGACAATTTTATCATTTTTAATATGTGTTAAGCCAATGCATTCTCTTATATATGCGAGGCGACCTATGGTCGACTCGCATATATAAGAGAATGCATTGGCACAGGGCCGTTCTGTTGGGTAAAGGGTTAATTATTTAAAATAAGCATATGGTACACTCTAGGTTTTATCTACTTATCGCACTTAATATTACAATAGATACAATCAATCGGAGACTTTTGCGGCTTGCATTCGTTCGGAGCACCACGTTGGAGGCCTCTATCTAAAAGTTTTATTTATAGAACAAAGATGTGTCCCATTAATTGAATAAAATAATAGAAAAATAAAATCAATATTAATTGATAGAATCATTTCTGGGGAGGGATTTACAACTCATAGGTATTATTTCACACCCAGGAAACTATCTAAAAAAAATTATTTAAAGAGATAATCCATCTTTAAATGATGTTCACATCTATCCATTGTGAGTGTCTTATCGTCGCGTCAGTGCTATAAGGTCGTAACTCACATTTTCAACTTTCCGAGAAAATGAAGGTTGAAGTTTTCTGACAACATTTCTCATAATGTTGACAAAGCATGACGTATTGTTGTATTTATCCCAATGAAAACTGACATTAGCTGTCCATTGAACCACATATCTGTTTACTCCCTCGTTTTCTTTTAAAAAGCAATAACTTGTTTGGAGATATGCCCTTTTGCGTATGCCAACGACGATTGGTTTCCGTGCTATAAGGAAGTTGTGCTAATAAATACAGATTAAGCTAAATATGGTGGCAATCGCATGTGTCTATGAACTAAAAAGTGCCTATTCTACATTATGAATATTCACTCATGTGCATCATCATACAGAAATTTGTGGAACAATCACAAAATTTAAATCAACAAATGATCACGTGACTAACATGGAGATACGACCATATAGCACACATTTGAGAATTTACAAACACAAAACAGAAGTCACGTGGACAACCTGAAGCATCCGATTGGCTGCTGTTGGACATACGACCTAAAAGCACGAATAATTGTGAAGATCGCTGGAGATACGACATTTGTGTCACTGGAATTTTCTCACAATTCGAATGATATCAGATACTCATTTCCCGCCAAAATGGAGTTACGACCTTATAGCACTGATGCGACATTATTTCCCTATAAATAAACACAACATCCTTAAAGAAATGGGAAGCATGCGAGAATTGGCAGACACTGAAAGATAAAGCTTTGACTAGTCCCCAACTAATAGGTGAAAAATCACACAGCTTATCTGACAAGATAACTGAAATTTCATGAGCCAGTTTTCCAAGCCTGAGTTTAGTATGTCTGTCATTTGCAGAATGAGGTCCCCAGAGGGTGAATTTAGTGACGCTACCCCGCATAGAGATGCATAATTTTTACTTCACGGGTGCTAAAATTCGCACTCGTCCCTCTTATAAAAATGCTTATGGTGACTGTAATCGTTGATTCAATATTAATCTATTTAAAGGTATATTTGGAACCTTTCCCATCTCAGTTAAATTATAGGCATGTGAAAGTGTAACTGGACATAGGTCTATCCCATATTGACATTTTGTTTAAGAAAAACACAACTTACAATTACATTATGGGCGCAATTACACCCGTCTTCTGAATTGCGAGAGCAAGTAAGTGCTCTCGCTGATTCCTCGTGGGAAGGACTGACAGTCTGATAAAAACAAGACTGGAGCTGCATCGCAGTACAGAGTCTGGTGAATTTAGCTCTGTGTCACATTACCATCGCTGTAAATAACTTCTACATGTGATCCATGCAGCATGACATCACAGAGCACAAATAGATTTACGAATGTCCTTTATATCTACCGTTATCTGTTGAGATTCTTAGAATACGTACTTCTATTCTCCTTGCTAGGTAGTATTGGTCAATTAGGACTCTTCGCATACGCCTTTACTGTTTAATTAGCTGCTGTAATCTTTAATTTTGTGTGAATTTATCGATGTGACAGAACATTTATTGTTCTATGTTTAGCTATGTGGCGAATCCACCACGGTGTAGGAATTCCGACAATTGCCTGAATGACTGTATTGCTGATAGATGTTGTGATAGGTTGACACCGACGTAATGCTTGCTGGGGGGTAATGGAAAACCCACTCATTTTCTTCAGACTCTTTACTGCGAAGCTGTTTCGAGTCCTGTTTTAATAGACTGTGGACTGAACACTTATAATCAGGCTGTTTCATGAGCTGGCTCAAAATACTGACAAATCATTAATACAAACATCAATGCAACATGCTGAAGAATAAAAACAACTTAACGATCTGTTTAAACATATGAATAGATAACAAACTGGATATTCAATAAAGTGGTGACAATTGTGATATTGGATATAAATGAGTTATATAATTATTAAAGATGGTCTATCTCTTTGTAAGCATGTGTAATATAGTTACCGGGGTATAATTAGGTATGATTGAAGACCCCTGTCCGGAAAAGCTTCGAATATTTTCTGGTCTAAAATGTGTGGTTGTTTAGCTAACGAACAATAATGGTTACTGTTAATAGAGACCAGAAATTTGATTGTGTAATTTTGTCACAAATAAACGTTAATTAGACTCATTATCTCTTATAATTATGTAATAAAACAATACAAAGCAATCAATCTGGGACAGTTGACGTTCAGAGCATAGGTATTGGAACACCCTAATGGTATCGCCTGACTGGTCTGTTGTAAAAATAGAACAATAAAGTGTTCCATTTAATCACCTCATTTTATAATAAAACATTCGAAATATAATCAATATTAAAGATTCATAATCTGAATTAACGCTTCCAAATAGCTCTTTCCATCAATATATCACATTATTATAATCTATAAATTTGAAAAATGATCAAGGAAATATGGGTTGATACAAAATTTGGACTGAAAGGGTTAACTGTTTATATACTAAATTATCATTGATGAGTAGTAATCCCATAGGAAATGTTCAGATAATAAGTTCAACAAACATTGTTGAACAAATTATATAAACATTTCCCTCAATATAAATAGGGCTCCTTCTGCACTTTTATTCATCTGTTGTATTCTTTTATCACCTTAACATGAATAATAGACTGTACCGATGTAAACTTTTCAAATGACTGGGAGAATCCATTTATCATAGAAAGGTTAAATTCTGTGAAAAATGCAAGCTATGTAAATTCTTTTCTGTGAATGAATTTTATAACATATAGTTAAGTATATGTAGAAAGAATGATAACTATGCTGCATCTAAAGTTAAATTTAAAGAGATATTATGGACTTGTTCGGGTGCGTGAAATTGATAAGTTAGTACTCAGGTGCTATGCAAACCCAGGGAATGTAGCATTCTACTAACATCCCCAAAAATTTCAAAGAAATCAACCATACCATTCCATAGAAAACATCGTCTGAACTACGCCCAATTGTAAATATTTACATCTCGATTCGGATGCATCTATCGGTGATAATCTAACACAAATGATTTCGCCATCAAGAGTCATTGCATTTAATTAATATATAAGAATGACGGTGTGTATCGTCAATTTGGATTAATATCCATAACAAATAACTACTTTGAGCAAGATTATTCTTAATTTCTATTTGATCACCCTACCCGAGTGTTTCACATAACTTTAAGAAAACTACACATTAACATGTTGACTGTCACCAACTCCCATTCAGTAGCATGCAAAAAGTATGAGATAACTCTTAATCTTCAGTCATCGTTCAAGACACAAAATGATAACATCAATGCAGAAAATTAAGACACTTCAATAGAGAGAACTTCAAACTTCGGGCATCATCATCTATCTAAAATATGGCTTGTTGCCATTCATCGGAAAGCTCTCCCCGAGAGCTTTCCGATGAATGGCAACAAGCCATATTTCCGACTAAATCCTGATAAGTTACCCATAATTCTGCTGTGGTTAAAGAGTCGGTCAGACAATGATTGTGATCGCCTGAAGAGCTTGAACACTCAGTAACCATCTACCATCGACAGGGGGAGGTAGTCACAATGTGGCTATAATGAGGTACCCTTTCAACACATGGGTGGGGTGAAGCAGACACAGTACGAGCGACCATGATTATATCAAGGGTTATAACTTGGCGCGAAATTTGAATAGTGTACATATTACATGTCGATCAATTTGGCCAAGCCACTGCTGTGTGAAACTCTCATTAGACCAGTGGCGGGCTGTGAACTTATCTCACTGTGGTGACGGCAAAGACAAGTCTGATGCGTTAACCCTTTACCCAACAAAACGGCCAAATAAAGCTTCAACAGCCTAAAATATCTTCGGTCTGTCTCAATAGAACCATACAAATATGGATATCATTGGAACCGGCTCCTTGACCACATTGTGATAGTTACAGTTATGCCCTGTGCCAATGCATTCTCTTATATATGCGAGTCGACCATAGGTCGCCTCGCATATATAAGAGAATGCATTGGCCTAAAAAAAATCTTTTTTTAACACTTTTTACCATTTTTTCTTACATTCTTTAACAATTTTATAATTTGTAATGTGTTAAGCCAATGCATTCTCTTATATATGCGAGGCAACCTATGGTCGACTCGCATATATAAGAGAATGCATTGGCACAGGGCCCTTCTGTTGGGTAAAGGGTTAACCACTGGATCATGGAGCTCCACATGTACTCCACTAGATGTATTGTACATGTAAATGAAAACATCTGGCAATCGCATGCATTATCTGACATTGGTTGATGACCGCACCTAAAGTTTGATTTTAAAAGTTTTTAATCTAAAACTCCCTAATATTTCATCCATCACCTCAATTAAAGGAAAGAATTGAGTAAAAAAGTAGCATATGAACATTGAAATGGACAGTAATTATAAGAAATCAGAATAAATTTATTATTATACTAGTACATATTATGTATTATGGTTTTCACGGAACTCAAGGCCTTCGCAGTGGGTGGATTTGAAAAAATTATAAAAGTCTGAAAAAAAGTCATCACCAAGAAGATGGGAAAATAGAACAACTTCATTCTAATATTAATTATTGATACACGTAGCTCTCAAATAACTAAATTTCATGTGATGAAACTATTGTTATGTAAAGAAAACTGTTACAGTAGTTTGTCAATAAATATAGCTTATCGCAAAGTAAGTTCAAATATTTTAGTAAAAATATGATTTTCAGAACAATTTTTCAATGCTTTGACCCTTTCCAATGTTTACCGTCAAGATTATATCAAACGTTGGTATCGTACTAGACTAACTGGTAATGCCACTGTAACAGTAATGTTTACATAACAATCTATTTTCACATGTAGAGTGATGTACAGTAATGCTCTAATTAATCTACCTCTTAACCACAGCAGAATTATGGGTAACTTTTCAGGATTTAGTCGGAAATATGACTTGTTGCCATTTATAGGAAAGCTCTCGCCGAGAGCTTTCCGATGAATGGCAACAAGCCATATTTCCGACTAAATCCTGAAAAGTTACCCATAATTCTGCAGTGGTTAAGAGGTAGATTAATTAGAGCATTACTGTACTTGTTGATGATAGTTGCTTTACAGACTTTAAAAAAAAATAACATTTAATTTAACATTAACCCATTTTGAAGGTCTTGTGTGCCTTTAAAGGCCCACTTAATTTTCGAACCCCCAGATAACATTAAATAAAATATATGCCATATTATATACCATTTGAAAGAGGAAGCTCCAAAACATTGTATTATCAACTTATCTGGTCGAATAAACTGTGGACATGTTGTTTTTGTTGAGTTGCCAACGCGTTTTGTCATCAAAAATGAAGTAAAAATCAGTATTATTTTCAATGCAGGGGGAATAACTCTATATATTAAAGATAGAGTTCTTCCCCTTCCATTGAAAAAGTTTGAATTCTGTTGCATTCTGGGTGACAGAGGGGGGAAGTCTTCTATTCATCTGTGGGCATCTTCGGAGACACAGATGCTTCAAATAGTGGTGAATTATATCATTTTAATCATATTTTATGGCATAGATTGTTATTAAAACCGTATACCAAGTCACTATAAAAAAAATAATTGGTGACCCGAAAATTAAGTGGGCCTTTAAGTTCATGTAATTAAACACAATGGAAGAAATATTCAGGGCTCCGTGCCACCAGTTATAACAACAACATAACTTAACAAAGTGTATGCCAAGCATAGTACAGTAATGCCCAAAGTATATGACCCTTTGACCAATGTAGAATTATGGGAAATTTTTCAGGATTTAGTTGGAAATATGGCTTGTTGCCATTCATCGGAAAGCTCTCACCGAGACCAAGCCGTTGAATGGCAGCAAGCCATATCTCAGACTAAATCCTGAAAAATTTCCCATAATTCTGCTGTAGTTTAGGGGTCGATTATTTAGGATATTACTGTACAGTAATGCTCTAAATAATCGACCCCTTAACCACAGCAGAATTATGGGTAACTTTTCAGGATTTAGTCTGAGATATGGCTTGTTGCCATATTTCCGACTAAATCCTGAAAAGTTGCCCATAATTCTGCTGTGGTTAAGGGGTCGATTATTTAGGATATTACAGTATATGTCCCTCAATCCAATTACGGGGCCGGGAACATATGTCATAATTTGCTAGAAAATGGCGGCAAGATTCTCACACAACCCTCAATGGTCTGGGAGATTGGGGATATCAATGTTTTTTTTTTTTTTGTTAAAAATAAAAAAAACTTTGATGCAAAATACGCTGGTGAACTTGTTAAAAGATACATAATCCGAATTAATGCTCTTAACTTACTATTTCTTTGGCTTCGGGGGTAAAAAATATATAATTTGAGTCGAGGAAGCCACACATCAAAGCCCAAAGTGATAACAATATTTTTAATCTGTTATTTTTCACAACCTGGAATAATTGGTGGCATAGCAAATATTTGACGAGCCGACCGACATACTCTCGATACCAAATTGCATTGAACAAAATGTTGATATATAACACGTTTTAGAAAATTTTATACTAAAGTTAACAGTGGTTCGCATTATTTTTTGGTAATTAATAAATTCTGATAACTAAAGCGTCATTTGAAGAAATGTTGTTGTTGGAATCTGATGATACAGGGACCATCGAATCAGATTGTGTACCTTTAACCTTTCCATGACTGGAGCTTACTGTGCCAATGCATTCTCATATATACAGTAATGCCCTAAGTAATCAACCTCTTAACCAAAGCAGAATTATGGGTAAATTTTCAGGATTTAGTCGGAAATATGGCTTCTTGCCATTCATCGGAAAGCTCTCGGGGAGAGCTTTCCGATGAATGGCAACAAGCCATATTTCCGACTAAATCCTGAAAAGTTACCCATAATTCTGCTTTGGTTAAGAGGTCGATACTTAGGGCATTACTGTATGTGAGTCTCCTGTAGGAAGCCTTGAATATATAAGGGAATACATTGGCCAAACAAAATTTACCTGGACCATGTAACCCAGTGCATTCTCTTATATATGAAACGCTCCCTATAGGAAACTCGCATATATAAGAGAACGCACTGTAAACAGGATCTTTAAAGGGGTACTGTACACTAAATCTGGCCATTTTTGGACCATCTCCTTTTATTCTCAACAGAATGTATGCAACAAATGAATGAATTTGAGCCATGGATGAGTGCAAAATACACTAATTTACTGTATGAACAATACAAACAACATGGTAGTTATAACGAAAATGAGTTTATGACTGGAGTCATAATTCATTTTCATTATAATTGCCATGTTGTTTATATTGTTCATAGAGGAGCACATGAGTGTATTTTGCACTCATCCATGGCTCAAATTCATTCATTTGTTGCATATATTCTGTTGAGTTATAAAGTGCGATGTCCCATAAATGACCAGATTTAGTGTACAGTATCACTTCGTGCTGCACAAGCAGAGCTCCCTTCATGAAATGGTTAAGAATAGCACATGAACACAATGAAGACATTGATCCTCGATGGCACGGAATGGATTTGATTGACGCATGTCATCAGTTTAGTAACTCGCGCTTCATTTTGTAGTAAATGTCCATCCGACACTGGCTGTACTCCTGTAAGGGAAATTAATATAAATATTTATCATATGACTCAATCATTATTTACGTTGGAAAGTATGTCATAAATCAATTTCATATGAACTACTAGTTCATATCACCTTCCGATAATTTGATTGGTTTGTTGACAAAAAGTGTGTTCTGATTGGCTGAATGGCAGCCTGGACCGAGCCACATCTCTAACTAAATGCAGGTCAAATTCGTGCGCGTCAATCAACGCGATGCCGAAATTCTCGCAATTATAATCTTGAAATATATAGTTTTGGACATTGTTATACGATAAATGGAATATGTAATTCGTATTTATCTAATAAACATACGATATAATGTCACAAACTGAGAACAGAATAGCGCACTATATCTTCGCGTGCATATTATTTCTGCTAGTTCACCAGGTGTAATTGGGCTTCCGGTGCAATGAAGTGACGTCACATTAACCTTTTGCTGCCGATGTCATATAGCTATTTAGTGATTGTGTGCGTTTTGGACATCATAATCAATGTATAGGTGTCATATGATAAATAGAATATGTAATTCGTGTTTCTCTCATATGATATTTATGAAACTCGTCACGAATTTTCAGTTTTCAGAAAATTCTAAGACTCGTTTCATAAATATCATATGAGAGAAACACTCATTTCATATCCTCTATATCATATATAACAAAAGGATCTTAAATTATCTCATAATATTACACTTCCCACAACCACAAAACAGAAACAAGAAAACACAATTTTTATGCAGCAGAATTTTCGAAACAGGTGTTTCCTGTAGAACAAAGATGTAAACAAAGGAGTATAGCTTACTCGTATTTAAATTCACACAGTACACATACTATTTATCGCAGACTCACATTGCGTGAATCTAAAACTGAGCGAAAAATAGTACGACACAAAAAGTTCAAAATGGCGAATTGTCAGAGAAAAGTTCATGGGTAATAAAGATAAACAACTTGGTGAATTCTGAAATCAAGCTTACCAAGAGCAATATTTAACATGGTTGTTGTGATCACTTTTAACTATCGTCCAATATATTTCATGTTAATGATCTTGATAGCTATTATATTTATTATTGGACAAAGAATCGTATAAATGACTATCATCACAACCATATTCGTAACAGTTATTATTTGCTCACTAAACATATACATCTGGATTGTTTTTATACATGTAGCTACATTCAGGAACAATTAAGAACCAAAACTGCCATCGAATACCAAGTTTTTATGAAAATAATTTTGTCAGTTATGAATTCGCGGGCCAAGGTGCACGAATTTAAAATTGAGCAATAAATAGTATTTCAATACGAGTAAGGTAAGTAAGACTTACTGTATAGTCGAAGTCAATATGTGAGCTTTTAATCTGGACGACGGACCAGAGCGCCCAGAACAGATGTGATGCCATCATGAACCATCTGATATTCTGAACCATCTCCTCCAAACATTCCTCCGTCACATCTTCATTCCCAGAAGCCACTTGGTACAACCGACAAAACTCCATCTGGAAGAAGTTGAATGTTATCTATTAAAAACTCAATGACGGGAGCAAAACAAAAAAGATAGAAGCGATTCCATCAGTCTATTTGAATTTGTATTATTGATGAGAAATTCTACTTTGTAGGTAGATTATGTTCCACTGTGTGAAGTTGAGGAGACCATTCGAGGAAAACGACCGAAAGATGTGACTCGTGTCGACAGTGAGCCTGAAGTTCCATCGGTTGAGATGTTAAAGAATTGAAGTCCATATGCCCTAATGCAGCGTACTTCACTACAATTCCTCCATTGGATGATGACACCGACTCTTCTTCTGAAACTGAGGATGAGAACATATTGCCAACAACATTGTCCTCATTCTATGATGTTGAAAATGATATCATGACTGACCAGGATGTCCAAAATTATGCTGGTGAGCTTTGGGCATCATATACAGCTAGGGTTTAATCCCGGGACCGGGAATTCCCGGGTTCCCGGTTCCGGCAGTCGGTCCCGATTCCCGGGAAATTAAATTAGCAGAACCGGTAATCAAAGCCCCTATATAATTAGTGTAATACGTTCGATATTAGAGCCAATATATGATTTCTTTTCATAGAACAAACCGTGAATATTAATGTCTGCCCTCACGGAAGCAAGGTCAACAATTTAAAGGGTCATGATTGGCATCGACGCATGCTGCATGCAGTCGCGTCACTCACGAGTCACTCACTCGTGATACGTGGTGTCCCAGTCGCAGACTCGTTGGTCACGAGACTCACAGTCACGGGATGAACATGGTTGTGTAATGCCACAATGTGTATACGTGACTAACGTGAGGCACATTGAGCGATTTTATTGTCTATATATAAATAAGAATGACGTAATTCACGTGCCAAAGGCTGTGAAGTGCATGACGTCAGATTTATCAGAAATTCAGAATTATTGTGTGCTCACCTGCAAATCGGCTGTGATTATATAACAGACCAAGTTTACCACCGAATTTTGACCGAATGGCGAGTAGGCAAAATCTATCGCCGGTATGGGAGTACTTTGAGAAAGTGCATCCAGACAAAGCACGGTGCAAAAAGTGCATGAAGCTCCTGAGTGTTACCGCAGGCTCCACAGGGGGGCTGTCAAAGCATTTGCGATCGGTCCATGATATTTCCATAGTAAAATGGCCACTGGACCAGAAGTGAAGACTGAAACGTTGCCGCATCAGAACTGTAGACCAAAATTAGTGAAATGTGGGTTGTGGGTGTAAACAATTCGGAACACAATTCTTTTGTTGTGCAGGATTTGGGTGGTGGATCCCAGAAAATGCCGGATGAAAACAAACGGGATACCTGCTTGCAAATGTTGTACTATCCCAACCCGATACACACGCGCATTTGTTATGTTAAGCCACTCCAACGCAAACCTTATACAGACTATTGATATCATGTTATATACTTTGGAAGATGGTATGCTTTTATTTGTTTATTTTGATGTATGTACCTGAAAATAAGTCTACTTGTGTTTCTGTGTCTTTAAACCACGAAATATTCAGTTGTCAGTCATTCATGTTGGTCTGTAAATTACCCGGTTCCCGGTTCTGATGACGTTTTCAGTCCCGTTCCCGGTTCCGCAAAATCCGGGAATATATTAAACCCTATATACAGCGTCTCTCACCAAACCACAGCTTGATGATTTGGAACTACAGACTAGGACTCAAGCAATATGTGAGAGATGGTATGAGCATAGAGTGGGTCGCATTACAGCTTCAAAATCCCATGATGTTTACACTCTAAAACCAAGTACTGACCCATGTTATTTGGTTAAAAGGATAATGGGTTATCAAACATATGACCTGAAGAACAATGCAGCTGTATCATGGGGTGTTGACATTGAAAATGTCACAAGAAAATGTTAGATATCATATATGACTAGTAATCATAATAAGTTTACATGTCGCCTGGCTGGATTGAGAGCGCCACTTGATAGATGATTCATTGGATGCTCTCCAGATGGTGTTATTAACTGTGAGTGTTGCGGTAGAGGTGTCCTGGAAATAAAATGCCCGATCAAACATCGCGACAATATGTTGAAAAGTGCGGCTGAAGATCCAAATTTCTGCCTTGATGAGAGCTTACGACTCAAACAGACGCATCGCTATTATACGCAAGTTCAAATGCAGATGTTTGCATGTGACTTGTCTCTGTGCAATTTTGTTGTATGGACAACAAAAGAGTTCACAGTGAACACCATTCCGAGGAACGATGGATTCTGTTATAACGTTGTTGCCAAGTGTGAGGACATATTTCTTAAATACGTTCTCCCTGAGCTGATCACGAACAAATTGAGTAGATCAGCACCAGAAAGTAAAGATGTTGATATCACAAAGGACAAAATATGCTTGTGCGAACAGGCTAAAAGTGGTAAAATTATCCAATGCAGTAACGAGGATTGCCCAACAGTGTGGTTTCACTGGCCTTGTATGTCAGTGAAACGTAAACCTAGAAAGAAATGGTTCTGTCCTCAATGTGCAAAATGAACTGAGATTGGAATACCATTTTCAATGTAATTACCATATATTGATCATGTTCCCTGGTCAAAGTTATGATAAAACGCTTGCACTTCATGGATATATTGGGATACATACATGAATAATGAAGAGCGTTTATCATATAAATGTAATAAAATCTGGTACTTAGCTATGGTTATGGAAGTAGAATAAAGAGTGAATAAAGAGCATTTAGTATTTTGTTACACAATACTAAAGAGCGTCTATTTTGTGTAGGAAAACGGAATTGTAATATGCTGTATCACACACACAGTTATGAATATATCCTAGTATAGTATAGCTATGTTTATATAAGTAAAATAACAAGACAGTCAATGACTGTGGGGTCGCTCACCAGACTGCAAAGACTGATAAGACTGGGACTCTGGAGACCAAAACAGTCAGCACTTTTCATAACCACTTTAAAAGAAGTAGATTTAAACAGGATATGTGGCTAGAGAGACTTCAAGTATGTAGCTTGGTAAAAATCCACCTTGAAATTGCCAACTGTACACTACTGATCACCCCCGTCCTCCAGATCAACAAGTCCACTCCCGACCGGGATCCAGACTCCCAAGTCTTAGGTTGGAATTTCACAACCGACACCTCAAACTTTCTCAATTGTTGGAAATTTCCAATCTCACAAGCGCCTTTTTCTAAAACCATTTAAACATGTTTGAAGCCCAATTATCCATGGACCCAAAACACAATACATGTATGTCAGACCAATCAGTCAGGTGGTTCCAAGATGTTTTAATGAATTTGGTATTTCGATGATTTTATTAGACACAAAAGTGTTAACTCCCCATAGCCTGTCATTTCTTGACAGGTTGACCTCATTTTAACAAATCTGAAGCTCAGTCACTAAAGGATCCTTCCGATTCCTCCATACTATATGTAAGCTAAATAGTCCAAACTCTCTTGAGAAGACATTTTAAGAATTACTATAGAGACATATAGTTATGTCCCTGGTCCCACCCTATTTAACCTGGTGACCCCCATCTGAACAAGTGCACCGCTGGGCGGAGGTAACGCCCCCGACTGTACAATCAGAGAAACTTTCTGGTTAAGCGCTATAAAAATGCCACATGTTGTTCTATATTAGCTTCAAATTTGGTCTGGTGCCACAAAAATAGAAGGAAAACTGAATTTTCTTTTTAAAAAAAATGAATTTTTTAAGTCGAAAAAGGGTCATAACTCTCACAAAAATTATCCGATTGAACCGAAATTTTACCTTGACCTGTATTGCGATATTGGTAATAACGGGTTTTGAAAATAAACAATCCAAAATCAAGTTATCATCTGGAAACCAAAAAAACCTGAATTTTCTAAGTCCAAAAAGGGCGTAACTCTGGAAAAAATGGGTGGACGAAACTACGGCTATGAGGAAATCTTGTCCCCCCGGCTGGTCTATTAGCATACCAAAGATCAACTGAATTGAGTTAGCGAAACCAAAGTTATGAGTTGAAACGTTCGTATGCCACAGAAAAGTGAATTTTCTAAGTCCAAAAAGGGGCGTAACTCTGGAAAAAATGGGCAGACGAAACCGCAGTTATGGGGAAATCTTGTCCCACCGGCTGGTCTATTAGCATACCAAAGATCAACTGAATTGAGTTAGCGAAACCAAAGTTATGAGTTGAAACGTTCGTACGGACGGACGGACGGACGGACGGACGGAAGGCTCCACTATATACCCCCAAATCTCCATCGGAGATCGGGGGCATAATAAATTTGAATCCCAGACACCAAAGAGCCCTTCATACATATCATAAATATCAGTCAAATAGACCTGATGGTCCTTGTGAAGGAAGCATATTAAGAGGGAAACTGTCCTTCGCTTGGCCCCTATTTGACCAGGTGACCCCATTAAAAAAATCTGAATTGCAGTCAAGGAAGAACATTCCATTCTATATCAGCCAACTAGTTCTTGCAAACATATTTTAAGAATTACTATGTAGTGAAATAGTCAAGTCTCTTGCTCTGCCCTTATTTGACTTTGCGATCCCATTTTCACAAATCTGATGAGGATAAAAATTAAGTTCCCCAGTTGAAGTTGGTGATATTCACCCATTGGGCACCTCATTTATGAATTTTATCTTCTGCAAATTAGGGAATATAGAAACTTCCTAGAAGGGAAATTTAACTAACAACAATGTAAATTTGATACTATAGATACTTCCCAGAAGATGAGGCCTAAGCAGAATGAGGTCTCCAAATGGTGAATTTGGTGATG